>JADBJO010003758.1:80000-97500 GCA_016801955.1 Conus betulinus
TTGCCCTTCAGTGTCTCAGAAGTAAAGTGACAGCGTTCGAGTGAGCTTAATGAGTAAGATAGCGTGGCAAGATGAATCTGTGAGTTTGAAGCGCGAGAGAACTCCTCTGCATGTGTGTGTGTGTGTGTGTGTGTGTGTGTGTGTGTGTGTGTGTGTGTGCACGCGTGCGCGTACGTGTTAGGAGGAAGGGGGGGGGGGGGGGGGGGGGGGGGGGCGAATTCGTGATGCTGTCTTTTTTTTTTTTTTTTTTTTTAAAAGACTTATTGCCCTGCTGACACATTCCAAACCATTCATTTCTTTCATTACTTCATTTCACCTGTTTCAAAGTACAATTATCCCACCAAAGTTGGAAAAAGATCTGAAGTTTCATTTCCTAAACACAGCCATTTACGTGTTTTGACTTTTCACCTCACGAACCAACTTTTATGTTGAAAAAGTTATCAATTTAACTGAAAACAGGTCGTGTGGTTTTTGAGAAACAGCATAGAATTGATGAAGACAGTTGATCTTCTGGCCAAGTTTCTTGTAAAGACGCTATGGGCTCTACACGAAAATTATTATTGCGGTAGTGGCTTTGACCTTTGACCCACCCACTTAAAAAAAAAAAATCAGATGGGGTGATGGTAGTCATGATTGTTGGAGGACAAAAATCCCACTGTTAAGTAAAGATCTAGCTAATACTTTTAGAGGAACAGAATTGAGTAGATGAAATGTCAGTACACCCCAGTTTGACCTTGACCTTGAAATTCTTCAAGAAGTGATTATATGGATGACGAAACAGCCGACCAGTTCCAATCAAGATCTATGTTTCAATTGATCCCACCCACCCCCATTTTTTTAAAGGTTTGGTTTATTTGAATTTTGTGTTCAGCTTTTAACATGAGCTTGTGACTAACATTTGAATACTGGAGGTGTTTTTGTCTTGAGGTGATAAAGGACTGAACAACCAACCAATCCTTCAATTTTTGAGAAGTTTTAGATTGAAACTTTTCTTTCAGAAAAAAAAAAGACAAGTAAACACTGAACTTTGAAACTTTTCTTCAGAAAAAAAGAGCTGTAAACATTGAACTTCAAAATGGCATGCATGACCTTTGTCTTTTAACATGAAATTATTGTTGTGATTTACAATTATCGTCGACAGCGACTGTCACTGTAAGTGCGTTGAAGAAAGCCGAGTATGTGAACACATTGAAAATCAATGTGGCGGACGTGACATTGATCTTTAACCTAAAAAATGTCCTGAAGGGATATGATAATGTTCAATAAGGACCACCCACACACCAGTCTGGTTTGACCTGCATGCTATATTTACAAAGAGAGGGGAGTTGTTACCGCCAAGGACATAGAGAAACAAAGTACAGGACAAGACACAATGCATTTCGACCTCTTGGGTTTTCTTCAGGCAAAAAAAATAACATGTTGGACAGTGAGAACGAAGAACGAGAAACCACTTATCTTCTCATATTCGGCGCACGATCAAAATGGCCGCCGGATGGAAACGAGGCCACTCAAGAGGGGATCACGGGAGCCGAAATAGTGAGGGGGGTGGCGGGATTGGGGGGGGTGGGTACGTGTGTTGTGAAACAATGGGGTTTGTAGCTTGTACCCTATAGTTCGTCTATTATTTTTTCTTCTTATTCTGAAGGGAGAAAAAGCTTTTTATTGTAAACCAGTTCGCTCAGATCTTTGCTCTGGTGACCTGAGACGTCTCATGATCCAAGATTTTGAGGGATGCAGACATCTTACCATGCTGGGTTCAAATCCATGCAGAGTTATAGCTCTTCCACTAATTCACATTTACTACACGCATACGTGCACACGCACGCACGCACGCACGCACACACACACACACACACACACACACACACACACACACACACACACACACACACACACACACACACACACTTCCCTTGCATACAGATTCAAACTTAATGCTTTTAAGAATTCACTTCCAACATCACATGCGTTGTGGTGCGAAAATTTCTGATGAACATATGCTTTTCCACTGTAGAAAAATGAAAACCTGTCTGCCTGCTTTTTCGGAAAACTCCCTGTAGAAGGTTTTAGTAAACCCCTTTTGATTCGTGACATTGTTTTAGGACTTGTTCAGAGTACCATTTTCAAATTCCTTTAATAATTCTATTTTCACGTTTAAATGTTATTATCCTGTTACCTTTACTGTTCATCTATATTTTTAAAAATGTTATTCTAGTTATGTTATAGGTTGCAATTTTTGTATTCATGTTAACATTTTTTCTTCTGATTCCCATTCTAATCCTCCATTTTCTCTTTTTTTCCCTTTTCCATTTATACTTACTTCTTCATCTTTTTCTATCTCGCTGTTTCTCTATCTCTTTATCTCCTTCAGTTGCCTGTCTCTCCACACCCCCCCCCCCCCCCCCCCCCCTCCTTTCCTCATTTACTACCTTGTTTATTATTCATTTTTGGTTGTCTAAAATCACTTATGCGTATAGACATATAATTGAAGAAAAACACACACACACACACACACACACACACACACACACACACTCTCTCTCTCTCTCTCTCTCTCACTCACTCACTCACTCACTCACTCACTCACTCAAACGCGCGCCCACACACGTGGGGTGGAGGTGAGAGCCGAAATAGAGAATCCATGTTTGCCGAATCAAGATTTGGATATTACGGCCGTCAGCTTAGAAACTGAAATGCGTATGTAGGTACGCGCGCGCGTGCACGTGCTCTGTGTGTGTGTGTGTGTGTGTGTCTCGCTCTCTTTCTCTGTCTCACTCCCCGCTCTCTCTCTCTTTCTCGCACGCACGCACGCACACACACACACACACACACACACACACACACACACACACACACACACACACACACACACACACACACGTGCGCGCGCGCGCGCGAGCACGCACACACACACACGCACACACATACTCACTCACACACACACACACACACACACACACAACACACACACACACACAGAAGAGAGAAAGAAGGTGGTGGTAGTGGTGGTGGTGGTGGAGAGTCCATGTTTGTAGATTGAATAATTTGGAGATTAAGACTTCACTAAGTAGAGAGCTTAAACGTGGCAGCGGGCCAAAGAGCACTCAACATCGAATTATGCAAACCGGTCATAATTAGTGGCTTAAATTTTTTTTTTAACTTTTTGTAAGGAAGGTGTGAATGCAATGATGATGATGATGGTGTGTGTATGTACGCGCGAGACGGGGGGGGGGGGGGGGGAGGGGGGGGGGAGGGACTCGAAACATTATGCATAGATCTTGTAGGATACCAACCAAGTTCTTCAAGTATTTAGAGCAGGTAAGTTTTAAGTAGGGAATGCATTGCATTTAAGTGGAGAATTATCAGACATAGTGGCACCGACTCAAACGAAAGTTGTTTGGAGGGGGCACTGGCTGAAGATAGACCGTTTAGTTTTTTTTCCCCTCTAATACATTTACAGTTTTGTTTTTATTTATACATTTATTTTTTATTTATACATTATTTTCTTTGTGTGCCCCCCTCCTCCTCCCACCCCCATCCTCCCTTAACCGTCCCTCATTGAGGATGTTTTGCCTATACAGGGTTTACTACAGAAACACGAAGAGTAACGATAGCGTTGAAGGAGATAAACAGGGTCTCCATCAAACCGTTTAAAAACACCGTAGTTTTTTACCGCAGGCAATAGTCTCTGTACAGACCGACTGCAGTTTAAAAGAAAGATTTATAAGAAAAAAAAAATAATAAAGAGGAGAAAAAGAAGGCAAGAAAGGAACAAAAGAGAGGGGGGAAAACCCGCAGGGAGCGAGTATGCATTGACGTCAGAACCAGACAGTAAGTAGTTTTGTTGTTTTTCACACAAGATTTCAGCTTACTTGGTTGTCGTTCGTTCTCTTTGAGGCATAATCTATGAACACTTGGTGCTATTTTGAAGACACCTTATGTTTCAAAGTTTCGAACGGCCCTGAACTAATAAAATGAGATTGAGCGACGGTTCATATGTGTATTACATTTGCCATGCTTATGATCGAATGATGCGCAAGTTGTTGGATCCGTGACAGTGAAAACGTGAGAAGAAGGTGGGAGAAGTAAGTCCTACACCAAACACAGTCTTGAAACTAAATTGTAGACGTGTCTCGGCTGAAACTGCGTGACAACTGGAGGCTGAAACGGACTGTATACAGCATTACTGAAAGCACATGCTTTTTATTGAAATGATCACAACTCAAATACCATGAAACGACGCACAAAACCTCTTCAGTGATTTGAACCGTGTTCTGTAGAAATTACCGCACTTGACTTTATTACTTTGTGAGATACTACTGTAACATATTTGGCATAAAACAGACAGATTGGTGTTATTATTTTGTTCTGTTCCACATAGGACGGGATAAGATTACTCAGGCAAAGCAGTTACACCTTTAACGCAGTTACTCACTTTTTGGTTCTCAAAATATTATAAATAATATTGTAAGTGCTCAAAACGATGACACAATACAGAATTATGATCTCTTTTTGAAATGGATTACCTGGTTATAAAATTATCAACCTTTGGGCTCAAACACAATAGTTGCAAAGTGAAACATAGTTATATCTTTTTTTTACTGTTGGTATTACAGGTATGGTTTTAGAACCATAGCCTCTGATGTAATCAGCCGAAAATCCATCCCCTCAGTATGTAAACATCGAGGTATCTTCCTTGCAATTAGAATGAAAAGGAGTGGATGAATCACATTGCCCGATCAATGCCGTAATATTTTTTAGTGAGAAAGAAACAGGGGCGAAGAATTAAGACAAAGTTTAAGCAGAGTCGTATTCAGCTTTTGTTTTTTAAGTTTAAAATTCACTTCATCTTCGATGGAAACAAAACCAACGGTGTCTGAAAGGGCTAGGCCTAGAGTTCAAAGAAGGCATCTTTTTCCGAAGTGTGTCCAGCCATCAGTTTGTCCCAATGTACTCGCATACTAAACGTAACGCTCTTAATTTGGTCCGAGGAGTCTTCGACATTCTGAATCGCTCCGAAGTTCGCTAATTCTTGAAAAAACTGACGTGGTTGTACCGAACGTTACGGTTGAAAGCCACGTAACTCACAAAAAGGAGTGGGAGAGGAATGTGTGTGAAGCCCCTACATCTTTTTTCCCTGCCCCATTCAGACTCGCATTGCTGAAGCGGTCATGTTGAAAACTTTAAAAAAAAAAATCTCTCTCTCCCCCTCTCTCTCTCTCTCTCTCTCTCTCTCTCTGCGCGTGCCATTTTGCCCTGTGTAATGATCGTTGCCTGTTTCATCCATAGAAACATCAGAACTATGAAAAAAAAAAGAGTGGGAGTGCGTTTGTCTTTCTAGCTGCAACAACAGGTGAACATCTAAAGAAACTGAGAAAGCAGACCGAGAGCGTTGGAAAGCGGAAAGAATAAATACATGAAATAAAAGTATAACACAACTACAAAACAATAGATACAATCGGATTTGGGGGGGGGGGGGGGGGGGGGGGGGGGGGACCCGGCAGATTATGGAAATGCCAAAGTCGCTTCTTGTCACGGACATGAGCGTGTGGTCAAACATGGACCCTCCCAGTGTAACTATTGTCCTTCGAAGCTCAAAAAGAAAAGCATATTTTTAAGTCAGGTAAAGTAGTTCCTGTTAAGACAGTCAACGCCAGTACGACAAGGAACGTGCACTGTCTTTTAGGAAGACGACAACGTTATTTTGGTGGAGATGGATGACAGTGAGCAGACTATAGTTTGAATTGTTACCTTTTCCTCGGTGTTCATCTGTGTACTAGTGTGCACATGCGCACAAGCGCGCCTGTGCAAGCACCCTCAAAAGAGACACACACACAAACAGCTCTCACACACACACACACACACACACACTTAATACTCAAAGTTGATATTTTTGCAGGAGGCAAAAGAAAGCGAGACGTAGGTCGAACGTGCCAACAAGCCCTTTTCGTCCCCCATCTCTTTCCTGCTAACTGAAGCAGAACGAGGCAGTGCAACTTGACTTCAGCATCATGTTGCTTGAAAACAGATAAGCTGAAAGCTCACGCATTGTTTCGTGCAAAGTGGCCACAACGCCGCGTGCGTATGACACATGCCCACGTCCTGCTACCAGATGGAATTTTCCTTTTTGTACGAACTGACAACTCAGTGTTCGTAACGAAAGAGTAAGAAAGTTGGTTAACTGATAGTCTGTCTATACGCGGGTATGTCGCTGTTGAGACAGCGATTTGCTTGGTTTTGTCTTTACGGTTGAAGATAACTGGAATATCTAACAGTAGTATTGTGGATCCCGTGCAAAATGAAAAAAAAAATGACAATGAGACATTAAACAAAGCAAAACTGAAAAAAAAGAGTAGGTATCCTGATAACATTGGTTTAGAACGTGCATGAGGCCGTTAACAATGGGACCCAGTCAATTTGCCCTAAATTTAATATTTGTGTGTCGTCAGGCCGTGTCAACCATCCGTCGCAGTAGAACGATGACACTTGACACATACCTCAATTAGTTTAGGAATCTCACCAAGTTTTTATCAAATTAAAATTGTCATTGTCTACAACGTTTTTCAGATTGATCGTCCAGTACGGTGTGTGAAAACAAGAGAAAAAGGAGTGGGGGGAGGGGAGGGGAGAAAAGAGTGAGAGGAACATGGCAAAATTAAAAAACAAAATATGTATAAAAGTTTATCAAAACTCGCTATCAGCGCGAGACATCGTAGAGACAAGGATGGATATGGAAGTGTGGGGTTTAGGTATAAGGGTGGTCGGAAAGAGGGAGATGGAGATGGTGAATGGGGGCGCAGAAGGGGTGAGTTTAGTGTTGAGAAGTGGTTCTTTAATTTCTTTTTTCGTGAAAGTAGATCAGATTAATATTGACGGGCTGCTAATCACTCCTTTTTATTTTTTTTTTTATTTATTTATTTTTTTTTTTAGAAGAAAAAAAAAAAACTTTGGTCACGGTCGTACAACTTGAGATTTTTTTTTTTTTTTTTTACTTGCATCCCACTCCTTCCCTACCTCCCTTCCTCCCCTCTCTCTCTCTCTCTCTCTCTCTCTCTCTTCGCCGACCCTATACTGTCCTCCTTCCTCCCTCTTCTGTCTTTGTCTTCCCTTTCCCCTCTCCCGTCATGCACCTATCCACGTACAACATTTCTTCATCGTCCCATTTTCGTTCTGTCTGAATTTCTCACACACAGAAAATGAAACTCATCTTAACAATTCACTGCTGTTTACTGTGAAAACAGTCACTGCCTGTGGCAACTTAAGCTTGAATAATAATAACACAGAGGAGAGAGAGAGAGAGAGAGAGGGGGGGGAAGGGGGAGAGGAGGAGAGAGAGAGATTGGGTTAGAAATGTTTCTTCAGGTCACAGTTTGGTGTGTCTTTGGGACTCACTTAAATAGCCGTATGTGAAGAGGGTTAGAGTATTATTAGCCGCGGTAGACAAGTAGCATCAGATTTTAAACAGCAGCTGGTGTGCAAGTTTCATCCAGTATAGGTGGCAAGTGGGGAGAGATGTCTCAAGACATATTTTGTCGCTTTCTGGCCGGTGTGTGTGTGTGTGTGTGCGCGCGCACGCGTGCAAGCGTGTATATATGTGTGCGAGGGAGCACGCGCGTGATGCGTGCGTGCATATGTGTGTGTGCGCGCGCGCGCGTGTGTGTGTGTGTGTGTGTGTGTGTGTGTGTGTGAAAAAAGAGAAAAAGGGCATACTTGTCTGATACCACACACCTCAAACGGCTGGGAAATCCATCCACCGTGGTTTTCTGAGCTTTTTTTTTTCTTTTAACCCTCCTTTTAATTTTTGTTTACTTGAGAGTCCCTGCCAGCTAGTTTGTAGGTGTCCTCTTACTTTCTTTATTTTGGAGCTTTTTTTCCACTACCTCCTCAAATTTTCCATTAAAAAAAAAATATATTTTTTTATTTTTTGGCATGCGATTAATATATTTAGTTTGGACGCAATGCATCTTGTCTCCCAAGTCCTCAGGCGTGACAAATTGTCTTGCTTTTCTCTTTTTGTACTTCTCGAGCATGGATTTTTTTTTTTTTTTTTAAGGTAGCTTTCCCTTTGCTTGGCAATTGTGCAACGTTTACTCGACCAGGCGGTACACCAAACGATTTCCTTGTGTCCTTGCTGGGCTTTGACATCACAAGAGCTGAGGGATCAGCATGAACTGCAGACCCCAGACTTCGTATTTGCTAGGAGGCCACATCGGTCTATTACTCACTGCATGCGTTCTTTTGCCATATTCGTTGTTGCGTTTCCCAGTCTTTTGTGTTTTTTGCCATATTCGTTGTTGCGTTTCCCAGTCTTTTGTATTTTTGCCATATTCGTTGTTGCGTTTCCCAGTCTTTTGTATTTTTCAAAGCGGGAAGCGCTGTCTGTCTCTGGTTTTAGATTCGGATTGAATAGTTAGTAAAACATCTACTGATCGACGCCTTTCCAGTTCGTTTTGAAGCACTGTCAGAAAATGTGGAAACGTCCTGAACGAGAGCATTGAAAACTACGTGCGTCGAAAGTACTGCGTGAGATCTCTGTGCTTACAGGATGCTAATGTAGAGTAAGCGGAATCAGAGTGACATGACGTGACGGGTTAAATACTTGTATAGCCATTGCGTTAACGCATGCTTGATGACTTTACTGCTCTTTCCCTCCCTCATCCTGGATGATATTTAGAACCGAGAGATCTTTTTATGTGGCAGACAGCGAGTTTGGTGCAAGACATGACGCTAGGGTCCATGTGCATTTGGGCGGCCATAGTGCAGTTTTGGTGGGTCAGTATGAAATCGTTTCACTATCCTTTAGGCCGCTTTAACGAACATCTTTCATGATTTCCTTTCTTTATATATTACCAGGCCCGCTGTGAAGGGAAACAGGACGAAGGTGTAGTGGTCGCCACAGTACGTGTGTGTGTGTGAGTGTGTGTGTGTGTGTGTGTGTGTGTGTGTGTGTGTGTTGTTATTTGTCATCTGCCGCCCATTTTTTTTTTGCAGTCTCTCTTTCTCGTGTTTGTTTAGAACTGTTTCATCATACACACTCTTTCTCGTGTGTTTGTTTAGAACTGTTTCATCATACACACACACACACACACACACACACACACACACACACGCACGCACGCACGCACGCACGCACGCACGCACGCACGCACGCACACACACACATACACACACATATTAAAAAAAAATCTGTTCATTTGTCTGTCTCTCTCAATCATTTGTGTCTCTGTCTGTCAGTCTGCCTGCCAGTCTGTCTTTCTGACGCTGTCTGTCTGGGCGGTCGCTCTGTCTGCTCTTCTGTTTCTCTCCTCTCTATCTCTCTGTTCTCTCTCTCTCCTCATTCTCTCCTCCATCCTCTCTCTCACACTCTCTCTCGCCCTCTCCACTCTCTCTCGCTCTTCCTCTCTCTCTGTCTCTCTGTGTGTGGTGTGTGTGTTCGTCTGTTTTGTCCTGAATTTATAGTTTATATTTTTAATTAACATAGCCTAGCCGATAGCACAATGCCATTTCAGGGCTATCATATTCAGACTGAAGGAAGAAAAAACAAGGTCGAAAATATTACCCCCCCCTGAAAAAAGCGACAAAGACACATGACACACTAGCTGAAGATTATTGACATCCTTAAGGCGTACAAAGACTGCTGCTAGCACATGAGAACGCTCTCCGGATTTGCTATTTTGTATATAACAGATCTTTGCCTTTTCAGTATCTTGGATACGGCTCAACCTTTAACATTAAAAAAAAAGTTTAACAAAAAAGTTTGAAGAAATCAGTTGCTCATGTTTCTGTTGTAAGAAAATCCCTCTCTCTCTAACTGGCTGGTCTCTCCTCCCTCTCTCGTCGCCACTCTCTCTCTCTCCTCTCCTCTCTTGCCTCTGTGGTTTTGCTGGTCATCTCTCTGTCTCATTGCTCCGCCCTCTTCCTTCTCTCTCCACCCCCCCCCCCAGCCAAGTAAGCACAATTCCATTTCACCCCTCACACCCTCTTCCCCCCAAAGAAAAAACTCCTCTCTCGACAATATCTGCCATCTCTATGCCCCCGCTTTCATCTCTCCGACATCCCCGTTGTCTCCATGAAATCCTTTCACTGCTCCTCTCTCTCTCCATCCCCTCTCCTCCTCTCTCTCGTCGTTCTCTCTCTCCTTCTCAAATCGCTCTCCTCTCCTCCTCTCTCTCCCCCCTCCTCTCTGGAGAAAGGGAGTCTCTTCTCCTCCCTGCTCCTCTAAAATCGCTGATTGAGCATTCTAAAAAAGGAGTTCCCCTTCGAATCCACATCTCGTCCACTCTCGCAGGGCCTCTCTTTTCGGCTCTCTCTCTCTCTCCTCTCTCATGGGCTCTCATCTCTATCCCTCACTCTCGCCTCTCTCCCTCTCTCTCCCTCCCGCTCCCTCTTGTAGATTCTCTCCCACAGATTCCGTCACCACACACACCAGAACAAGACACACACAACAACGACACACACACACACACACTCCCTCTCCCTTCCGTCAGGCAAATCTCGCTCACCGTCCTTTCTTCGAGCAGGGAGAACCACATTTACTTACGAAGTTGTGTCATTCAGTATATCGCTCAGACACCACTACACCACTCCTCCTCCTCGTAGCCCCTCCCCTCCGCCCAAGAAAAGAATAGAAGAAAGACACACACACACACACACCTTACACACACACACCACACACAACACCACCCAGTTCGCTAACGAGCAGCAGTGAGTGCGGGCCCGCGCGCGATCCACATACCTTCGCCACACACATCCAGGCGAGCACTTTCCGGACGAGCAAGCTCACCACTCTTCATTTTTCTGCGTCTTGTTTCCCAACTCAGCCAGAGTCAGGTGATAAAAAAAAGGTAAGTGCGTCGTTAAAGATATCAGTTACAATTGTACTGTTGTATTGAACCCTTTACAGTTCCTTAACTCGCTGGTAATGGGGTTCCTCAAGAAACCGTGTTGGCATGACTATGCTTGCCCTTTGGTTTTGCTGTCTGTCTGCATGCTTGCCCCCCCCTTCTCCCCCACCCCCCCTCCCCCCCCCGCTTTTCTCTCTCTCTCTCTCTCTCTCTCTCTCTCTCTCTCTCTCTCTCTCCGTCTCTGGTGTCTCTCTCTCAAATCTGCCAGTCTCCATGCTCCCTCCCCCCATCCCCCCCTCTCTCTCTCTTTCTCTCTCTCTCTCTCCGTCAGTGTCTCTTTGTCAAATCTGCCAGTCTCCATGCTCCTTCATTTTTTATCATTTTTTTTTTTTTAAAGATCCAGTTTTAAACCATTCTGATTCACCTTAGCAGCTCAAGAGATCCAGCTGTGTAGTCATGGTGATTCAGCTATGTAGCCCAGGGGATCATGCCTTGCCACTAAAAATATGCAGAAGAAGAATCGTAACTGTGTGGCTAGCGAGATTCCGTTTTGTTACCAGAATGATCCGGCAGTGTAGTCAGAGATAAGAGTGATGTAGATGTAGCAAAAAAAAAAAAAAAAAAAAAAAAGAGAGAGAGAGAGAGAGTAAGAAGAAGAAGTAGTAGTAGTAGTAGTAGTAGAAGAAGAAGGAGAAAAGAAGAAGAAGAAGAAGAAGAAGAAAGAAGGAGGAGGAGGAGGGAGAAGGAAGAAAGAAAAGAAAAAGAGACCCAGCAATGTAACCAGTGAGGTTCAGCTATGTACTCGAAGACACCCAGCAGTGAGTGTTGCCATAGAGATCCAGCTATGTCGCCCAAGAGATTCACTTATTTTCGTCCAGATTAAACATTTGTCGCCTCCTTTTGCTGTGGAAAATGACAATGAAATTGTCACAAACTGTTGTCAGTTTGAAGAATTCTGTCAGTTTTAAATCAAATCTGTGGCACTCCGGAGAGCTCGGGCCTCCCTCCGCCAAGGTCCAATACAAATCTATTTATGTATAAACCGTACACAGTGGTCAGGCAGTGAATTCACAGAATGGCTTCACGTACTAGCTTTTTTTTGTTTTGTTTTGTTTTGTTTTTGTTTTCTTTGATATGGACCATAACACAAAAATGCCGATTTGATGCTGTTTTAAGATGACTTGACCCGTTTCACAACATTGGTGAAGTGGTGTTTTTGTATATTGTTAAAAAACTTCTTTTCAAGCGAGTTAAAAAAAAAATGTGCGTGTTAATACAAACATACCTTGGATCCACCCCCAGTTTTTTTAGTGAGTCACATTCCGTCATTTCTCCAGATTTGGCTAAAGTAGGTGCTGTTGATTTTGCCTAATCATGGTTAGGGACTAACCCAACCATCCTACCTTCAAAGGGAAGTGAAAACATGATCTTGGCAGAGGTAAAGTAGGGCCTACTGCAGATTGCAGGTAATCTTAAAATGGGATGGGTAAGAAATATAGAGTGGGAATAGGATGGGTAAAAAATATAGAGTGGCTATATATAAAGGATGGCAAGAGTAGAAATACAGGGTAGGGTAAAAAAAAAAAAAAAAAGTCAATAGCTGGGAAAATGACAGGGGGGTAGAAAGGAAATGGGGGCAAGTGTGTGTGTGTGTGTGTGTGTGTGTGTGTGTGTGTGTGTGTGTGTGTGTGTGTGTGCGCGCGCGCGCGCGCGCGCACGCTGTAACTGTGTAAACCTCTTTTCTTTCTCTGACCCCCTCCCTCTCCCCTCTCCTCTCCCGTCGCTCCTCTACGCTTTTTTTTTTTTTTTTTTTTTTTTTTTTTTTCCTTTTTCTCCACAAGTACCACGTGTCCCTTTCAGTTACCCACGCCTGTACAGCTCACTGCCAAATGCATTCATTAGAACTTCAAGCCGTTCAGTTTTTCTACGAAAATTGTCACTGTCTATAGTCATTTATACAGTGATGTTCAAAAGAGAGAGGGAATGAGGAGGGAGGAGGCGGGGGGGGGGGGGGGGGGTTCCGAGAGATAAGAGGATAGTAGCGTATTATTATTTATGCCCACGGGCACTCACCGCATGTCGCTGGTGAGTATTGGGGTTAGCAATTGTAGATATAGACACTGATCTTCAAGCAGCAGCTGTTGTTGTGTTCCTTCACTTTATTCAACACGAAAGACAAAAGAGGGTGATGTTGTTGTGACAGTAGGGATTGAGTTGTTTCTCTTTGTGTAGTATGTCTCTCTTGGTCTGCTGTACTCTTGTCTTTCTTTTTTTTTTTTTTTTTTCATTTTTTTTTTTATTACGCCTCACGTGTATGCGTCGCTCGTTATTCAATTAATTGTATTTTTTTTATTCGCTGCACTCTCTCTCTCTCTAATGCTCTCTCTCTCGTCCCTCCTCTGTCTCTCTCTCTCTCTCTATGCCATTTCGGCCTCGTCTCTGTTTCAGTCTGGATCGGGTGCTGTCCTGTCCCTGTGGATCTGTCTCTCTCTCCTCTCTCTCTCTCTCTTTCTCTGCTCTCATCCCCTCTCCTCGTCATCTCTCCCACTGGTCTCTTCTCTCTGTCGGTCGACTCTTGTCTGTCTCTCTCTCTCTCGGTCTCTCTCCTCTCTCCTTTCCTCCTCTCCCTGTCGGTTTCCGTCCTCGCGTCGTCTGTTTCCTCTCTGTCGATCTGTCTCTTCTGTTGTCTCTCTGTCTTGTCTCTCGGTCCCTCTCCCTCTCTCTCTTTCCCTCTATGTCTCCCTCTTCTATCTCTGCCTGTCGGTCGTGCCTCTTCTGTCCTGTCTGTTCTCGTTTCAGTCTCGAGTGTCTGTGTCTGGTCTGTCCTGCGTCAGCTGTCTTGTCGTCGTCCTCTCGAGCCTCCTCGTCCTCAGCTCTCTCTCTCTCTAGACTCTCTCTCTCTCCGGCCCCAACCTGTCTGTTTCACTGAGTCCTGTCACTCGGTCTGTCTGTCTGCTCTCTCTCCTCTCTCTGTCCTCTCTCCTCTCTCTCTCTCTCTCTCCTCTCCGCGCTCCCACTCACACCACACACACACACACACACACACATGCCGCGCGCAAACCACACAACACATCCACATTCACCACACACACACACACCACACACACACACCACACACAACACACCGCAAACACGCACGCCACGCATACGCATACACACACACACACACGCGCGCGTGCTACGCACGCTCCCGTGCACGCACATAGCACAAAACACCTGTTGTTGCCGGTTCACCACCTGTGTATCTTTCCAATGGCTCCATGATCGTTAACGTAAGTTTGGGCGTGTTTAGGGCGAACGCGCGCGCGCGCGCGTGTGTGTGTGTGAAGGGCGTTGCATGGGAGTGGGGATGATGTAAAACAGTTGTTTGCCTAGCTGTTAAAAAAGAAAAAGACGAACACACACACACACACCACACACCAAACACACACACACACGGACGCATGCTAACCTCGCTCGCAGACATGCGCGCAGGCATACAAATACCCTCACATATACACATCACGAACGCACGCACGCGCGCGTGTAAAGTCTGAAGTAGACTGCAGGGTTACTGAAAGTAAGCGTAAGCAGAAATAAACACACAAAACAGTACAAAACGGCTCTTATTTGAAAGACACTGCAAAAAGAGACAAGCGAGTTTTTCAACAAGTGGCGTCTTTCTCAGGCATTAAAAAACAACCGACTTGATATATGCACAAAGCAAGAGTCTTCAGTTCGCAGTCGACAGGAGAATAATAACGGATAATGGATGAGAGAGGAATGGGGATGTGAACATTATTCTAAATCAGAGAGTAGGAGTGGGTAGACAGAGAGAGGGGAGGGATGGATGAGAGAATGAAAAGAAGAGAAAAGCAGCTCTTCAACTCATAGGTGTGTGCGTGTGTGTGGTGTGTGTGTGGGTGGGGGGGGGGGGGGGGGTAAATGAAGGGTGAGGAGTGGGAAAGAGGAGGGAGGGGGACGGGAGAGAGGGTTTTGGTTGAGGAGTGGAGGAAACGTTACAGGGAACAATGTGTCAAAGTCCATACAAACAAGTAATAAAGAAGCAAGCAATGTTACAAAGCATTTCAACCACAGGTAGTGCACAGCATTTTTGTATGTGTGTGTGGCAGCAAAGGGAATGATACTGATAAATACTCGGTGAAAAATGAAGTGTATGTGGAAAGGAAGGGGGGAAAAGAGGTTAATCCCCTTAATAGCAGCTAACCAAGGTCTGACCCCCGTGGGGGAAACAAGAAGAGTCCTTTATGTTACCGTGAAACTTCGGCATACTGACTTGCTGACTAACCTGCGGTGGTGTACCTATTGAGAAACCGTTTTTAAACCTGGAAATATCGCAGTCACGTTGCCAGCAGGCATGTAGATTGATAGTGACATACCTATGTCAAATGTACGCCGTACGTCACTTAAGAGTGGTATGCTTGGCTATGAATAAAAAAAAAAAAAGTACATTGTTCGTAAGAAAGTTGTAATTGGTTGCATCTGTTTTCGCGCATTATTTATCAGATGGAACGTTATCGTTCATAGAGAGAGAGAGAAAGAAAGGAGGGAGGGGTTTAGTTTTTTTTCAAAGGCCTACCTACAGAGACTGAAAAGCTGTAAGCAGAGGAAGGTGGGTGGAGAAAGTAGTGGCAAAACGTGTTTATAGAGAACCAAGTACTCTCTCAAGACAGTTGTTAAAACGGGGAGGGGCGAGGGAGAGAAATGGAGCCTGGGGGTCCGGGTCAGGGGGGGGGGGGGGGTTGGGGGGGTTGGGGGGGGGGATGGAAGGAAGGGTGTTTGGGAAGGAAGAGAGGTGGGGCTGAAAGACACTTTCAGTGTTACCATCAGTTTTGCTGCTTTGTCTGACGGCGTTTGCTCTCGCTGTCTGTCTATATGTCTGTCTGTCTGTCTGTCTCTGTCTGTCTGTCTCTCTCTCTCTCTCTCTCTCTCTCTCTCTCTCTCTCTCTCTCGTGTTACGATTCATTCACCTCGTCTTCTTCCAGTGGCTGAATGTTTAGAGGTTCCATGCTGTTTTCAGATGTATTCATTAACTTGACCGAGTAGCTCGGGTTTCACTTGGTTTTTGTGCTTGTCACTGAAGAAATGTTGACAGCACATCTGACATATGATGTATTTGTGAACAATTTAGCATTCACGCCTTGTTACTCAAGCAGTTAAGAAATCCTTCGATTTAGAGGGGAGCCCGGGATTAAGGTTTAAAGGAAAACTGCAACAGCGTGTAAAGAATATTAGCAATCCACAGGTTGAGACCAGAAAAGAGGGTATAGATGTAGGACAAAGGGAGAAGGGGGGGGGGATCCGTCGATTGAGGAAGTGGAGGGGGGGGGGGGGGGGGGGGGGGGAACAGGGGATGATGAAGATGGCCGTGTAGACTGGAGAGGAGATGGAGTGTAGACTGAAGAGGATTAGAGTTGGACGAATTGCAGATATATCCAAACGATCATAATAATTACCTGTTACGTTGTTTCGAATCAGCTTCGTCTCTGTCTCTGTCTCTGTCTCTCTCTCTCTCTCTCTCTCTCTCTCTCTGTAGCCTCCGATCAACCTCTTTTTGTCATTGTTCCCTTCTCTCTCTCCCCCCCCCTCTCTCTCTCTCTCTCTCTCTCTCTCTCTCTGTAGCCTCCCACCTCCCTCTTTTTATCGTTGTGTCCCTAGTTTTTCTTTACAAGACCTAACGGTCGTTGGGGCAGTCAACTGTCAGAGATTCACTTCGTCTAGCATACCGCTTTGTGGGAAGACTGGGACCAGCCCTGTCCTCCTGCTGTCATACATTATTCCATGCAACTGTCAGATGACCATACTATCTGTTGTGCTCTGAAGAAAGAAAGAAAATGAAAATGAAATAATGGCTGAACATGATGAGAAAGAAAAATCTTGTCTGACCTCTAGCTTTTACGGGCAACATTTATCTTGTCTATGTTGAAAATGAGATGGATCTTAAGCGGAAAGAAGCAGAAATCAGGGAATGACTTGTTTAATCATCGTCATTGTTTCTGATTTATGTTTCCTTTTTATTCTTTGATTTTTGTTTTTAGATATACACTAATGTATGTGTCCGATTATGTTAATCGCTAGAAACCGTAAACTTAATTGGAATTTGAATCTGAGAGGGTCGTAGTTCACCTGCTGCTTATCTTCCCTTCAACTGCTGTATGGGCTGTCTTGTAAAAATCAGACTTCGCGCATCATTCGAACGAACTGATGACTGTTGCCACCGCCGCAGCCGAAAGCTTCGATCATTTGACTGTGGGGCCCGTTTCGTTCACTCCCTCTCTCGTGTCTCCCCATCTTTGTCGACAGACTGTCCGTCTGTCTTTCTGTCTGTCTTGTGCCTTCTTGTCTCCATGCGTCTCTCTCTCTCTCTCTCTCTCTCTCTCTCTCTCTCTCTCTCTCTCACATCCACGCGCATCACATTGTCTTTACCCCCACGTCAGTTTAGATCAGACCAGGATGCTGATTTTTATTTTCGGATGTTAAAAAAAAAAAAAAAAAAATAAATAACCGTATGCCCGTCAAAGGACAACCATTATCTTCTACGTCGTTTCTTTTACAATGTTATCGATATTTCTTTTTCTTTTTTTTTTCTTTTTTTTTGCCGGAACTGGCTGAGATAGATAAACACATTTTTATCTGCCATGTTGTGTTGATTTCAG
>JADBJO010003758.1:100000-107500 GCA_016801955.1 Conus betulinus
CCAAAAAAAAAAAAAAAAAAAAAAAAATTGTTTTACCAGCAATAGCGTAACAGAACATGCATACGTAATTGAGCATATGACGCAAAAGAACATGCATAGATTATACACAGCTGAAGTCCCCATGAAAGACAAAATGAATAATTACAGCCAGTGAGAGAGAGAAAAAGAGACTTAAGGACTGAGAAAAACAAATCAATAAAACAAACCGTAGAAGTAGAAGGCTTGAATTGAAGAATATTGTAAAGTTTAACAATTCAGGTACGGGCAAAATTACCAATATTATAAAATGTGAGTCGGCATTAGCCTGCAAATATTTCAGGCAGGTGGAGTAAAGGGCGTTGTGTGCATACATACATATAGACAGACAGACAGACTGACTGACTGACTGACTGACTGAGGAAAATTTCAATTCATTAAAGGATAAAGTAAAAGTAAGCAATAACACAGTTTGGATACAAGCATGCATATGGTCATAAATGCAAGAGACCAGTAAGTCTATTACATATATTATGTAGAAGGAGGTGGAGGAGGGGGGGGCGGGAGAGGTATAGGTATGAGAGAGAGAGAGAGAGAGAAAACACAATGAACAATGGTTTATCTTTAGGCCACCAGCCCCTAGATACATGGTCAAGAAGCAGAATAACGGTGAAGTATAGCGTAACTAGACAAGACTAATAGCAACAGTACTATTAATATAACTTTACTTCCTTTCATATCTAAACTTTTATAGTTATCACCGTGTAATCATCCTTCATGACTTTCGACCAACAGCCCTCTTTGTCGAGTTGCATAAAAGATGAACGAAGCTAGATTTCGAGTCAATTTCATGGATTTGTTCGTCAGAATACTAGTATAGTGCTGATCAATTCCAGACAAATACTTCTTTCTAATATCATCGTACAGGGGACAAACATGAATAAAATGGTTTTCATTTTCTATTACCTTACAGAAAGGACACAGGAGGTTTAGCGTTTCACTAAAAGTAGTCGTAAAAGAGGAACCGTTTATTGGAAGTACCCCGGTTCTTAGTTTAACAAAACCATCACGAAAGCATCTGATATCAAGATATTGAAAATATGGGTTCGCTTTCAAACACATTTTTAAAGCAGCTGGTACGTGCAATATATGTCATTGTTCATTACTGAGCTACCCCATTCCTGTAGATAATTACAACTACCCCATTCCTGTAGATAATTATCTTTCAAACGTTGCTTGAACAATGATACAAAAGAAATTTCACATCCAACACCTTGGTTAACCCAGGCATATCCAAATCCTAAACGAAACAAGGTATTTTTAATCGAACTTGCCGAACGTGCTTTACCTTTTTCATCCAAGTTTTTTAACATGGTATATCCTAATCGTGGTAGCCTTGACTCGTCCATCTTCAAAATCTTTAGCCAGTATTTTTTTTTTTTTTTAATTAATTTTTTTCTTTTTTTTTTTTTTTTTTTTTGCTGTCCCAACCTCTGCGCCACCTCAGAGGCAGTGCACCCACGCCGCTCATTTCGACACCCCGTCCACAGCCACAGCCCAGCGGGCCCCGCCGCAGCCCCGGCACCGGCAATCCACAGGGAGCAGTCAATGTCAAGTCGTCAAGAGGCAACCCACCGGAGGAGACTCTGCACTGCTGCCGAGTCACTTCAGTGGTGTTCAGTGGCGCCTGTTCTGATCTAACATACGCAGGACACCACCTACTAAGCCCCCTACTGACGACAATAATTGCTTAGTCGCGGAGCCGGCGTGAGTGAGCTCTCCCTCCGGAGGGCGCCACCACGTCCGTCCAACGATAGTCCCCCCATGGACTCGCCGATACCGGTGACCCGGACGGAACCAAACCAAGGCCACAGACGTGGAGAGGACATCCAAGTTGAGGTCACCATGAGAGCAGGGCATGAAGGGCCACAGAATTTGAGACTTTTTTTTTTTATGCTGATCGATGAGAATGAGGATGATTAGATGATGCTACGGATTTCCATTTCGGTCTGAGACTACATGACAGGGCTGTACTCTACGCTTCCTTTCATAATATATCCCGGCGTCAACCAGGCCCGAGAGATACAGACACCTGCAGTGTTGGTCAGGAAATTTGAGCAACACTCTCAGAACGCATCCATTAAGTGGATGAAACTCGACTGTGTGGTCCCAGTCTTCCCAACTGAGCCCGCAGTAAACTCAACTCTGGGTAGGAGCCGGTCGGGGCAGAAAAAACCCACATGACTTCTGATGGGATTCGAACCCACGACCTCCCAGCCGGGAGTCCGCGACGCTAACCACTAGCCACGGCGGCTGGTCTTTAGCCAGTATTTTATGCATCTCACAGAACTGTTAATATATAGTGGATGTCTACCCAGTTCACCAAACAATTTTGTTTGGTAATTTTAATGGTACTTTCAAAAAACGATTGCATGCAAATGTATGAATTTTTTCAATGTTTTCCCATCTGTTTAGCCCCCACAATTCTGCAGCATACGTAATGACAGGTTGAACTTGTGTGTCAAAAATTTAAAGAAGCAGGATTTAGATATATCATGGACACTGCTAATATGTTTTACACAATTCATACATGCTGTTCTACCCTTTGCCGCCAAGGCATCGACACCTTTACAAATACTCATTTTCGTTGTAAAAACAAAACCCAAGTAATTATACTCGTTTACCACTTCCAGGATAGATCCGTTTATAGTCCATTTATCATTTTTACCTAAAAAAACCCGCCTTTTCGAAAAACCATCACTTTGGTCTTATCTTTATTTATATCTAAAAGTAATCTTTTGCAAACTTCATTTAATAAATTAATTTGGTTTTGAAGACCCCTGGCAGTATCGGACAAAAGAAAACAATGTCATCGGCAAACAACAGAAGCAATAGCTCAACCAAACCAGGTGACAACTGAATGCCATGCATACCGCTGCCATCTACATATGCAGCAAATTCATTTATGAAAACAGAAAAAAGTTCTGGACTACGTGTACAACCTGTCTTAATCCTACCGGACGGCTAAAAAAACTCCGTAAGACGATCTCCAATTCTCACACATGAAACAGTTGACTCATAAATCGCTGTGACTGCTGTCATAAATTTGCCATGTATGCCAGTTGTACGCAAAATTTCAAATAGTGGTTCATGTTGGACTGAATCAAATGCTTTTCTTAGGTCTACAAAACATGCATAGAGTTTGCCACCCCTTTTTGAAAAACACTTTTCTATAATAGCATTTAAAGTAAAATGTGGTCGACTGTGGAGTAACCCTTTCTAAACCCAGCCTGAGATTCTGTCAGTTTTCTGTTCTCGTCGATCCATTTTACTAGTCTCCTATTCAGAATCGTACAGTAGCATTTACCCAACTAAGCTTAATAGCGAACCCCCCCCCTGTAATTGTCAGTGACTGTTTTGTCACCCTTTTTTAAAAATTGGAACTATGATTGCTTTAGTCCATTCTTCTGGATACGAACCTCTGTCAAATATAGTGCATTGAATAGTTAAGTTAAGAAGACGACCGAGAAGTTGCTACTTAATTTCAACAATTCTGCAGTGATTTCATCAATTCCACACGCTTTTCCTTTCTTAAAGAATTAATAGCTTGAAGTACTTCACTCTCATTTATAGGTAAGTTCAATTCATTACAATCAGTATTAACATTTTCGGTGCTATTGTCATGTACTTTGATCTTCTGCACATTGAACAGGCTTTTGAAATGATGGTACCATTGTTGATCTGATATATCAGGGCAAATTTGAGACTTTTTTCCGCCTGACATACTTCTTACTTCTCTCCAAAACCCCTTACTATCTTTACCGAAAGAAGCCAGTCTGTTAGCTATTTCACGTTTAAAACAGCCCCTTTTCTTTTAAATAAAAGACTTGTAATATTTTCGATGCTGAACAAAATCTTTACGTTTGTCAGATTTAAACTTTTTACCACTACGAAAGGTTGTTAACGACTGTCTCACTTTGCTCTTTAACTGTGCGCAATCCCTGTCGTACCAGTCTGGTATTCGTGGCTCATTACTAACACATATAGTTTTCTTCATACAATCACTACTACTAACCAAAGCATTAGAAAACAAGTTTACAGCTTGATTTACATCTGTATCAATTAGCATCAACGCCCTGGAATACAATCTATTAAACTCCTCGCTGTTTAAAGCTTCTAAAAAATGTGGTTCTAAGTTGTATTCCAAATGCGTTTTTCAATACATTTTTTTTTTTCTTCTAAGATGATCGAAATCACATCCACATTCAGTGTAATACAAACAGGGAAATGTACGGAGTCCACAGAGGACAAGACACGCAGTGACGTAATAGAACCCTGCAGACCGAGATCACCAGATGCTATAAAATAGTCAGTGGTGCTGCCCCCTGAACTGGAAACAAAAGTCAGTGAATCGTCGAAACCAAACTGAATTAGACTGTTCATGACAACACAATCAAACGTTGAACAGAAATTAATCAACTCTTTTCTCAAATTTGTTACTACCGTATCTTCAGACTTCCTACGGAACACATAATCCTCATCACTTTCATACAACGAGTCCCATACCTTATTTTCCGACAACACATCCTTTAACAAAGCATTCTCGCACCCGGTCCTCGCATTCATATCTCCACACACTATGACATAGAAAAATCCTCAAAACGTTCATGGAGATCAATAAGCACTGTTCAATGATTTCAACACCAAACCCATATTGTGATAGTCTTCAGTAAATACTGTCATAAGGGTGTATATAAATACTGATAAGAAACACTGGTTTTTTCAGTTCCGAATAATTCACGATCCATTTTCAAAATGATAACATTATTCAAGTATGTATTGATCCTCTCAGTAAACCCGACCAGACTTTTCCTTACACACATCATTACTCCACCTGAGAACCGCCCTTGTCGCGATAACTTCACAGCTTTAGAGACAAAAACATCGTAATCACTGAAAGAGGTGTACGAAATACTGTCTAAATAAACAAACGTTTCATTTAAACAAAATATATCGAAATCTAATAACATCGACACAACATCAGGAATGTATAGTTTATTCATCCAACCTTCACAGTTCCATGTGCCGATATTAACACTGGTCGGGCCTCGGCCACCCCGTCAACTCTTGGCATTATTACCACCTCTTCCCTGAACCCTTCCACCTCCACCCCTAAGCCCAGTACCACCCCCCCTCCTCCAACCCCATCACTTTCTCTCCGTTCATTTCCCTCTCTAGTTCTCCTACCCGGACCGCCACCCCACCCTACACCCCCGTCACCAGCCACACCTCCACCCCTGCTTGATGAACCACCACACCCACCCGACCACCCATAGCCCCTCTTGCTTGTTTCAGTTTCTCATGTTTCATCCAGTGGTGTAGAGTCGTATGTGCGCTTTTCTTTTTTGCCTGCCACCCCTCTGCTGCGAGCTCGCGCCCCGTCTTGTCATCATGGGACTTGAAGGGGAAGGTGGGCAGCCGTAGTGTTGAACTGTCGCCTTGTCCCCTGATTTTTTTTTCACGTGCATCCTGACCTGGATTCTCTCTGGCCGGTTTGTCTCTGGTTTCATTTGCACCCGGATACTCCGACGTTGGCAGAATGTATGGTTGACTTGCGTTGCCTTCATCGTGAGTTGAAAGAAGAGGGAAGCCATCATTGGACAGATCGTAGAGATCAGAGGAATATAATGATTGAGCACTGCTTCAGTGTCGTTTTCTATATCTTGTCTCGTCTCACCACTGCCGGCTCTTCTTTCTTCTTCTTTTTTTTCTTCATGTTTTCCTCTGCTGTTACCCTTCCCCCCCCCGACCACTCAGTCTCACTAGTTCTTCTTTGTCAGTGTCATAAGTGTAGACGCCTTCTTCTGTAAACAGTTTGTCAAACTTCATCTTTGTTTTCTGCCCGCTGTCATAGAGTTCATTGGCTTTTCTCCTCAGTCAGTCCTGCCTTTTCTTCCGCACTGTCTCAGAGAAGTCTTCCCTGATATATACATTCTGATGCTTTTCTGAAGTTTTCGGTTTTCTGGCATTCTTGAGAATCAGCTCCTTTGACTTGTGAGACAAGAACTTGACGACCACGCCTTCTCCTTTCCCCAGTCTATGAGCTCTCTCTCAATGGCAATCTCCTCCTGAAGACACATTCCTTCTTTGATTACTGTGTTCACTTTCTGTTCACACAGTTCACACTCTCCCAGTTTTCGTTGGCCTTGTCTTTGTCTTTCTCCAATCCCAAAGAACAGTAAGTTGTTTCGGCTCCTTTGGTTTTCCAAGTAGTCACATTTACTTTTCCACCTGTCGATCTCTTTCCACAGAGTTGCATTGTCTTCCTGTAATCTCTCGTACCGTATTGTTACGCATTCAAGCTCCTCCTCTATCTTACTCTGCCCTTCTTCAATCCTTCCTAGCTGGTCAGACAGACTGTCCCCTAATTGTGTCACTCTGCCCTCCAACCTCGTAGTCTGTGTGTCTCTTGGTAGGACTTCAGGGCTTCATGTTGTGCCACTTGCTGATCTTGTAATTCTTTCATAGCACCTTTCACTGCTTCCCTGACACTATCTTTGACACACTGATGCAGGCCTTGCATGGAGCTGTTGTGTACGTCACTATCAGTTGGAGGGGTGCCAGAACATTCCCAGTCCAGAGTCTCACACCTGAAGTTACGTCGTTATCTGTTTTCTTTTGGGGGGAGGGAGGGCCTGGATTAGGATTGACATCTCCACAGACAAGGATGGCGGTGGACACAAAAATCACCAGGATGGCTGTCCACACCCAAAAACAACCTTGCCCACATCCCGTTCAGTTCGCTGGAATCGGACACTCTGACAACAGAACATGTGTGCAGTCAGAGTAAAAGTGAGAAAGTGCTTTTCCAAGGTACCACATCCTGGCCACAACACCACAATGCCGATGAGATGCTTGACACAAGATTTCTTTCGAAGTATGTCAATTAGCACTGAATGGAACTTGCCTGTGCTTGTCGGTGCTGTTGGAGACACGATGGCATAGTGCTGGCTTTCCAAATCTCACCGGAGACAACGCGCTATTCATCAATTTTGATTTTTTAGCCTCAGCGGACAAAAACACGTCGCCATCTTGCAAGGTCGCGTCCTTGACCGAGAGAGAGAGAGATACTGACATGTTGTGTACAATAAAACATGACCATTACCAGATCAGTATAATAAAAGAAATGCAGAAGGTCTTCAGGCATTTCCCTTTAAATTTTGTTTTTAAGGTAAAAAGGGAAGAGTTGCTTGCTGCCAAAAGAGGTTCGGATGGTTTTTTCGGACTCAGATGGTTTATTTAGATGGGTCATGGCCTGTTATGAAGGTGTGTGTGAACGGAGGGTATTATCTAAAACAAACACAAGTGACGGACAGAGTAAGCTTATACCAAAAAGCAGTTTATTGAGAAGGGGTAGCTGTTTGCAAATAAAGACCCTAATTCAAAACCAATGCAGATTTCAACAACTTCTGTTGAGCTTTACGCCATTAATAGGGTCAGTTTGAACAGGGAAGGTGGCCTGTA
>JADBJO010003758.1:115000-127500 GCA_016801955.1 Conus betulinus
GGGGTAACAGAGGCATTCTGGAATAATTCAAAACTCTAGCCCCTACGCATACGACCATTTTCCACTCAAGCTGTGTCTCTGAAGGGATCGGTATGTTGTTTTTAGAGATGGATAGAAACAGGTGTGACTCGGGAACAAGATGCGTTCAATGAGACCGTCTCTCCCTAACTGCCTTCCTCCACACCCTCTTCTACTTGGGTATCAGTCCCTCACTCCACTCAAACCTCCTTTTTTCGATGTGTGACTTCACTTGTACTAGACCGGCTGTGCGTAAAATGACTGGACTTGTGTTAAAACATGTACGCTGTTTGTACATGAGAGAGAGAGAGAGAGAGAGAGAGAGAGAGAGAGAGAGAGAGAGAGATCCGATTGCCCAAGGTTTGTCACGGCATTTCTACTATCTGCTGTATTGGGACATTGGAATAGAAAACGAAACCGGGGATAAAAGAGGTTAGGGGGTCGGAGGGTATTCTGGTCCGTCAGCACCGGGTAGGAGCATTGTTCCAGCGCCTGTGCGGCGGGGTCTGTGCGCGAGCGTCATGAGGGTCCCATCACTTGTGACGCCATGGAAACGGAAGTCCCTTTTCTTCTCGCGTGTGGCTGGAGAACAATAGGCGATCGATCGTTTTTTCCCGCGCCTTCTCTATCGCCGCCACATCAAACAACCGCTCTCATACCAGCGTCATCACCATGGAGACTCATTACACGCTGCCCCCCCCCCCCCCCCCCCCCCCCCCCCCCACCTTCGCTCGTCCTCCCAACTCACCTCCTTCCGCCGCCTCTCTCATTTTTTGTTCTTCCTCCTCCCTCTGTGCGCTCGCTGTCGTTCATGTAGTGCCCCAGTCCTTGGAGGGGCTGGATAATATCCCACAGATCTGTATTACGTAGAGATCGATCCCTGTTGGGAGGGGGCGCAGCCACATAGAAGCCAGCTGAAGAAACTGTTGTACACACGACAAGTAGCAGGTAGAAGAAGGGATGTGATATATGTGTAACGAGAAAGGTCAGGCTGTCACCAGACTCATCGCAGCAATTAAGATCGCCGAAAAGCGTGGGCTGAATAGATGACTACATTCACCGTTTCATATTTCACACACACACACACACACACACACACATGAATTAATGTGCAGTTTTCGTGAATTATAAAACTGTATTTGCTTTATTTATTTCACACAAGGTAACTACAAATAGTATGCTGCTTGCGTGGAAGCCTAGCGATGAAATTTTGTTTCGAAAATACTACATAATCCATGCCATAGTTTGGTGTTAAAGTGAACTATTTCTTGTCTCTGTCTGTCTACCTGCCTATTTGTGTCTGTCTGTGTCTGTATGCCTGTCTGCCTGTCCGTCTGCCTGCCCCCCCCCTCTCTCTCTCTCTCCTCTCCCCTCTCTCTCTCTCTCTCTCTCTTTCTCTCTTCTTCTTCTCTCTCTTTGTTTGTGCGTTGCATGCGTGCGTGCGACCCACACACATACACACGCGCACAAAAACATAACATTTGGATTGTAATGTTTCAGAGAAAGCTTGTGGAATGGATGGTCATGGCACTGAAGCGCAAGAAGCTGGATGCCATTTGTGCCCACCTGAAGAAGACCACTGCTGTAGACGTGAATGCCACCACGCAGAACGGTGTGGACGATGACCTGCCCTTCGCTAATGGCGCCACGGCCAAGGAGGCCGCAAAGCCTACATCTACAAACAACAATAATGAGGAGACTGCTGCTGATCTAAATGAAACCCCTCAGCACGTTTTACATCCGTCCAGTGACAAGGACCAGCAGCAGTTTGCTTCTGCTGAAGGAGAGCTTTCTTCTCAAGACTGTGCGGTTGAAACAAAGTCCTCCCATGCCCTCAGCACTGTCGGAGCTTCTAGTGCAGCCGGATCTGTTGCTGATGTGTCTGTCCCTAATACTGAGGCACAATGTGTTTCCTTGGATCCATCGCCTCAGAGCAATGCCTCCAGTATTCAGCTCACCAGCTCTGGACGACGAAAGAGTCGCAAGGCTGCCAAACCCAGGCTGGTGTATCAAGCACCAGAGCAGTATGACAGCGACGAGGATGAAAGCCAGGCCATTAAGCCTGAAGAGCAGGGATGCGAAGGCAGATTCTTCGACCGCAGCCTTCATAGGGAAGGAAAGCAATGGCCTGCACTCCTCAGAAAAGTTATCTGTGGAATTATTCGGAGAGCAACATTCTTCTTCTTCAGGTTTTGCCAGTCAGTATTCTCTACAGGAGCCACAACAGCAGCAACACAATGAAAGTATTGAGTCGTTCACCAATCCTTCCCCCGCACGTTCCCCAAGCTCAAACCTCACCAGTGTTCCACTCGACCTGTCGACCTCCAGGAGCTCAAACCACTCGGAAAGCCTCTCTGCTGACGTGTCCTCTTTTGACAACGAAGACAGAGACGTTGATGAAACGTCGTCCCGTCCTTCCACGGCAGTGTCTTCCCCAGCCCCAACACCAGCAGCCCCTATGGTGGTGTCGGCTGAGGCCGAGGGTTTGGCCGACTACGCTACCAATACGATGAACGAACTGCTTAGCATCTACGGCTTCGGTGGGGCAGGATTGGAAGGCAGAGACAGGCAGGTCGCCCACAAATTGCGGGACTTTCCTCCCCTTGGCATCAAGGCGCCCAGTTCTGTGCAGTCGGGGAAGGTTCAGGCCGTGCCCCCGGCTCATCAGGACAGTGGAGGTGGTGGTGGTGTGAAGGTCAAGCCTATGTACCACAGTCAGGCCTGGAGAAAGCTCTGCTGTCAGCCGTCAACAACTTGCCCCGCACTGAAGGTGAGAAGTTCTGTGGTGGTGGTGATGTCTGTTCGTCAGATGTCATGTCCAGAAGTGTAGTCCTTGACACAAACGGGAGGACCGTATTTTGACTGATGCTGACGGAATAAGCCCATGACGTCAAAATGTAATTCACTATAATGGATAAGACTATGCCCTCTTGGTCAGATTTGTGTGTATATTGTAAAAATACACACATTTTGTTGTCATGACCAGGACTTTTCCACACGCGCAGTCAAAACGCCAGTGTGAACTGACATATCCCATTTTCATGCCATTCTAACTGTCTCCCTGAAGACCCAGTAAGCGCTAAAGAATGGATGTACCAGCCCTGCAGGTTGTTTTTTTTTGTCATAAAATATTTCATGACATGAAAAGGACTGAATTCAATACCTTCAGCACTACGTCTACTGTTTTGATTGCAGCTAAAGAAGACTGTTGATCTTTCTGCATCGGAGTTCAGCAGTTAGGTTTCCGAATGGAAAATTCATGAGGGCTGAGAATTTAGGAATGATGTTTTTTTATCATGCGCACTCTCATTTCAGGACTTACAGCTGGTCAACTACAGTTCTTATGCTATGATCGTAATCCAGTGCACAATACAGGAAAAAGTCCGTATAATTAATTAAGTCATATTTCAGGAAAGCTCAATCATTTACACTACATCCTTTTGCCATTTCATAAGGGTTCTTATCCGAACCACTAAACTTGAATGATTCGATGTAAATACCTGCTTAGGGACATGCTCAGACATCAGTGAAATCGGGTGTGTGTGTGTGTGTGTGTGTGTGTGTGTGTGTGTCCAACATACCTCGACTGTCACAAAATAAGTCCCCCAGAATTATGAAACTGGCATTCCATTTCCATTCATTTCAGTTTTCGGTATACTTATTGTCTCTGTAAATGTACTTTATAAACCACCCACACATCTAGCTTAGCTTTTATCGAGGTGCTCAAAAAGAAAAGAAAGAAGAAAATTGTCAGTGAAGGTTTATTATCTTGTTCACGAAAGTGTTTATTTTCACAATGTCTGTTGATGTCTGTAGACTGTTTTTTCGGTCTGTCGGCAAGATTACATGGAATATTTAACCGATTTTCGCGAAGCTTGGATGGGGAAATGGAATGAAGCCCAATGACAAGCCCGTTAAATTTTGGTATGCGGGACTGACGACTCGAAACGGCAAATTCAGAAATGTTTTTCTTTGCGAAATATGGCATCTGTTCTCACGTTTTGGTAAATTACTCACAAAAAAGTAATAATAATAGTAATGCATGGATCTGATTGAAAACTGAAGTCAAACGTACGTGTTTATGCAGGCGCGCGCGCGTGCTTGCTCACTGGCTCGCTCGTTCCCACCTTTCTCCTTCCCGTCTCATGTCTGCATCTCCGATCAGGCCGGACTGCGCTCATGTAAACACAGATCATGCTCGAATGCGATGCTCAGTGAAATATTGGATATTCTCTCTCTCTCTCTCTCTCTCTCTCTCTCTCTCTCTCTCTCTCTCTTTTTGTTTTGTTTCACATGTTTGTATATCTTGCTGTTGTTTGAGGGCTGGAGGAAAAAGCCACTGACTTTGTGCTTATTCCTTTCCCTCAATAAACAACATTCTCTCTCTCTCTCTCTCTCTCTCCTCCCTCCTCTTCCCGCCTCACTGCTTCCCCCCCCCCCCCCCCCCCCCCCCCCCCCCCCCCCCCTTCCATCACCTACTCCACAGCCCGCCCAACTGGAGAACGCGGCAGAGCATTTTACACTTGACGCAAATCACTTTGTTCCTCCCTTTTTTTTAGACCCTGTGTGGCATGCTTGGTATGAGTAAAATATGCCGTGGTAACATCCAGCATGAACAAACATCCTGTGAAGTATTCGTCGCGTTTTGAATTCACTGCTCTTGACAGGTAGTGGGAGACAGAGAGAGAGAGAGAGGGGGGTAGGGAGGAGGAGGGGGACGGAGGGAAGAGGGGAGGGATTAGGATGGATGATAGTATGGGTCTGATGAACGAATGTTATGTTGGGAGCGCCGACATTTTCTGTCATAACCGCTAACATTGTATTGGCTGACGTGTCATTATTATGTCTGAGTTTCCGCTTCTCTTCTTTCTATCCCCGCCCGACCCCCAAAAGACCAGAATTCAAATAACTCTCTCT
Source organism: Conus betulinus (assembly GCA_016801955.1). Classification (NCBI taxonomy): domain Eukaryota; kingdom Metazoa; phylum Mollusca; class Gastropoda; order Neogastropoda; family Conidae; genus Conus; species Conus betulinus. The sequence continues at coordinate 119,936 of JADBJO010003758.1, forward strand.
CTCTCTCTCTCTCTCTGAGTCTCTCTCTCTCTCTCTCTCTCTCTCTCTCTCTCTCTCTCTCTCTCTCTCCTCTCTCTCTCTCTCTGAGTCCTCTCTCTCTCTCTCTCTCTCTCTCTCTCTCTCTCTCTCATTTAAATTTACTCAAAGGAAATACCACTAGGCTCCAAGCAATTTTGAGTTAACTCTGCTCATGTCGACAAGGTATGAAACTACCTCAAAGAATTTAGCCATATATTTCGCCTAACAGGTTGCAAGCTGTGACTTTGTAAAAGTTTATAGGCCTACCATGAAGAATGATATTTGGTTGATTGTTTTTTCTATTCTTTCTTTTTTTTTTTTTTCCCTTTAGTTAGGTGTTCGTCCCCCTTGAGTAATAGGCTTAGGCCTTGAAGTGGATAAAATTTCTCTCTCTCTCTGTCTCTCTCTGTCTCTGTCTCTGTCTCTCTCTCTGTCTCTCTCTCTCTCTCTCTCTCTCTCTCTCTCTCTCTCTCTCTGTGTCAATGGCTGCGTCTCATTCTCACTTTGTCTCTGGCAAACAGCTGCCGCGGCAATTGTTTATCATTTAATGTTTACTCAGAAGTTGCTGAACCTTAAATACATTTGAAGAAATAATTAAGACTAAACCACTGATTTTATATTTTGATGTCGAAAACAATAGAAATGAATGTTGTATGATTTATGTTAGTTTTGCCATTCCGTTTCCTGTGTGTGTGTATTTGTTGCTATAATTATTTCTTTTTCACCGAGAATTTGTGTAATCTCCTCACCCCCACTCCCTCCACTGACACGCACACACGTACACACACACGTACACACACACGTACACTCACACACACACACACACACACACACACACACGCACGCACGCACGCACGCGCGCACGCACGCACGCACGCACGCACAGGCACACAGGCACATGCACACACACACACACACACACACACACACACACACATGCACGCACGCACACACACACACACACGCACGCACGCACGCACGCACACAGACACATACACACATACACACACACGCACGCACGCACGCACGCACGCAGCACACCCCCCCCCCCCCCCCCCCCCCCCCCGCACGCACACACACACACACACACCACACACACACACACACGAAAAGGCAAAGTATTTTCCTTGTAAGGAAATTGCGGTCATTCTCAGTCTGAGAGGTCTTTACCTTCTATTTCAATGGCATGTCGGTAGGCTATAAACATCAAGTCACAACAGTTTCCCCTTTAAGCGAATCGCTGTACCATGTTTGTTGATGCATGCGATGTTCTTTCTGCACATCATGTATAAAAGTGATATTGATTCATAAAAAGGTGTAAACAAGAAGCAAGAACCACCTCTCATGTCAGCTAATGACAGTAAAATCTCTCTCTCTCTCTCTCTCTCTCTCTCTCGCTCGCTCGCTCGCTCTCTTCCCTTCTCTCTCTCCCTCCTCTCTTTGTCCCCCTCCCTATTCTATCTCTCATCCCCCACCTTTTCTGTTTCCTTGAAACGAGACGTGCTTTATCCGTAGTGATTTTTCCGTGTCAAAATAGTTCAACTGAGTGAGGTTTTAGGGGAATAGGCAGAGTAAGAATGTTGACAAAGGATCGTGTGAGTGCGTGTATGTGTGTGCGTGTGCGTGCGTGTGTGTGTGTGTGTGTGTGTGTGTGTGTGTGTGTGTGTGTGTGTGTGTGTGTGTGTGTGTGTGTGCGTGCATGCGTGTGTGTACGTGCGCGTGCGCGTGTGTTTTTGTATGTGTGTATGTGAGCATGCGCGCACGCTCGTGTGCGTGTGTGTGTGTGAAAGAGAGAGTGTGTGTGTGTGTGTGTGTGTGTAAGAGAGGGAGAAAGACTTTGGAGAAGAGAGAGAGAGAGAGAGAGAGATGTACTTACTTTTTTTTGTGCGTGGGTTATTGACAGGGATCATGTTTTGTTTCCGTAGCGCGCACAGTGTGTGTGTGTGTGGATGTGTGTGTGTGTGTGTGTGTGTGTGTGTGTGTGTGTGTGTGTGTGGTTGCCATGAACTCGAAATTGAGTTAGGTTGATGGAATGGAATTCCTCGTGGAAATCAGCTTCATAATAACTGTCAGATGGATACATATGAAGATGAATTCCATTTTATCCTGGATTGCCCGTAATAATCGGAACTTAGAGAGAAATATATGCCCAAGAAATCATGTTCACCCCAAATCAATGTTTAACCTGACCATTTTCTTGACTGCTGAAAAAGACATCAGCTAGAATCAGCAAAATCTATTATCTATGTCAATGAAAATTACATAGCAGCCTTCTGATGTTTTTGTCATGCCCATTCTTGTTCTGTTTTTCTTTTCTTTTTTTTTTTTTTTTTAAATTCAAAGATTCTTTTTGGACAGATGTATTCCCAATCCCTTGACTGATTCTGATCCGTCTTTTTTTCTATTTGATTCGCTTGATGTCGGTAAAATTTTATGAACTGAACTTTCATTCTTCATTTCTTTAAGGTGGTCAGAGGACTAATTAAACTGGACATATTATATATATGTGTGTGTGTATAATATATATGTGTGTGCGTATGTGTGTGTATACATGTATATATATATATATATATCCCACCAACCCCCCCCCCCCCCCCCCCCTTAGCATTATTATCAATCCACCTTACCACAACCGTCACATATACCACACCACCCCACTAAACTAACCAACACAACCCCATCGCCTCACTCATCCCCCCTCCCTTCACGCAACCCCCCCCCCCCCCCCCCCCCCCCTCCTTTTCCTCTCCCATAATCCCCTCTGCCATTTCCTTCTGTCGGCCATTCTTCACAGCATACCACATGGACATCAGATAAGTCTCTCTTCGTTCTTTGTTTGTACTGTCCTAAATGTTAAATGTGATCTATCCTTTTTTTCTACTTGAAGAAGACCCAAGAGGTCGAAATGCATCGTGTCTTGTCCTGTACTTTGTCAATGTCCTTGGGCGGCAACTAACCCTCACTCTTTCTAAATTTTGCTTCGTTCTCCGCCATCAGTCTCTCCATTTTTGAAAGTAATTAAACTGGAAATTTAAATCTTGCGTCCGCGCGGGCGGGCGTCTGTAGATGCATGCGTGTGCATTTGTGGTGGGAGAGAGGAGAGCGTGTGTGTTTGTCATTATTAACCTGTGGCGGGGTCAAAGTTAGTTCTGTCAGTGACGAAAGCGTTTCTTCGCCGTGTTAATTTTAATCACGTTTGATGGATCCATAGCAAGGAGTGTGCATTTGTGATCGACCGTGTGTGTGGGAGGGTGGTCTTCGTCTTCTCCCCCTCCCCCACTCCATCGTCTCCTGACTCCTCCTCCTCCTCCCCCTCCTGTCCCAACCACCACCTGCCCCTCCCCCCTCCCTCTGTTTCCTTGGTATTGTTTTTGGGGTGTTTAAATATTTTCAATTTTATGTGTAGTTAATGAACATTGAGCGAATTAGTGAGTATCTTGTGCACGCATTCAGAAACGAAACAATAAACGAACAGAAACTTCAGAAGCTTAGAGTGCAGCAGCAGCGGAAACGCACACTGGCACGGACGCAAACAAACAAGTGAGAAAAACAAACAAACAAACAAACAAAAAGCCCGAATTGTGAAGCTGAAAGTGGAACAACACGTGAACGCATACTGGCACGAACCCAATTTATTCTCAGATTAACCTTTGGTTTTGTCGACATTTAAGTAAATATCATAAACGAATGTCAGTAATGGCACATACTTTCTCTCTCTCTCTCTCTCTCTCTCTCTCTCTCTCTCTCTCTCTCTCTCTCTCTCTCTCTCTCTCTCACACACACACACACACACACACACACACACACACACACACACACACACGCACAACCGATGCGTACACTCGCATACGCACATGTGCGCGCACGCATGCACACACACACACACACACACACACACACACACACACACACACACACACACACACACACACACACACACACACACACGTCCCGCACGCGTGCGAGCACGCGAACGACTTCTCTCTTTTCTGTCTTAACATTATTATTCCGCTTATGTCTGTGCTTGTGCACATGCACGCATGGCCGTCGTTTGTTACTTTCGGGATACGAGAGAGTGTGGCATGTCGTTTGGCTGACTTCATTGACTACATTGCTGCGTGAAGAGTTTGACAGCCATAAATAAAGATATTGCAGCGTGCTGTCTTCATTTTTTATTGTCCGTCTGTCTCACTCGCTCGGGCTGTTCTTTTCTCAGTCTCTCTTTGTCTATTTTTTTTTTCTCTCAGGTCTTTGTTTCTGTCCCTGTGTACCAGCCCCTTCCCCCATGCTGCTTATTTCTGCCCCCCCCCCCCCCCCCCCTCCCCCCTTCACCAACCCCTCTGTCTCTCTCCTTCCCTCTGTCTGTCTCTCTCTCTCTCTGTCTCTCTCTCTCTCTCTCTCTCTCTCTCTCAGCATGCAAAATTTCATGTATGAGTAAGGACAGTCTGAATTGCGTACTGTTTATCAAAACACACAGGATTGAATATGTTGTAAATCTGTAAGAAGGTTTTAGTGTAAGAGTTTTTTTTTTCCCCCCCCCCCCCCCCCCCCCTTTTTTTTTTTTTAATACTGTATTTGATTTACGTTCTAAAGATATCCCTACAACTAATAAAGTGTGTGTGTGTGTGTGGGGGGGGGGGGGGGGGGGCGGATGAGAGGTGTGTATGGGTAGAGCGAAAGTTTACATACTACTTGTGTGTGTGTGTGTGTGTGTGTGTGTGTGTACACGCTTCATCAGTTTACGTTCATAACGACTTAACTGACCCGAATGTCAGTATGATACAAAGAAAGGTGGTATGCAAGTGACGTTCCATAACACTTTCCTTATGCATTGCTGCCAATCACGCACTACACTACAGGGGAAAATGTAATTGTCCGTTCCATTCTTCGTTTCTTTATTCTCTTATTACAGACACTGACATTCGACAGAGGTGTCGGTGAAGACTATATACACTGTACGCAGCAGTTAAGTGGTAGAGACAGTATGCTTGCCGGTGAAGGCAGTGAATAGACAAACCTAAGTATAGAGGGGGGGGGGGCTAAGCAGCGCTCTGTTCATTTCAGATCTTTGCCTGCAATGGTGGTGTGTGAGTTTTCGGTTGTAAATGTGTGAAAGTTTTTAGCGGCAGTGCCTCTCTCTCTCTCTCTCTCTCTCTCTCTCTCTCTCTGTCTCCACCTTGCCGAGAAAGTCTACAAAATACACCCCCTACCCGCCGATTCACGCATGAGGTAGCAGGTAAAGGTAGAATTTGGGATAATATTACCCCAGCCGTAGTTACCGCCGCACAGATTAACTCTGGCCTTCAGTTCCTAAACGCCGTTTCAAGAAAGACAAGTTGCTCGCGTGGGCATGCACATGTTTGTATGAGAGAGAGAGAGAGAGAGAGAGAGAGAGAGCGAGCGAGGAGGGGGGGGGGGGGGGGGGGGGGGAGCAAGACAAATCGAGAGACTAGTGGTGAAATATAGTGGGGAGGATGGGGTGGGGTGGGTGGGGGTGTTCATGAAAAGTGTTCACGATCGCAGTCAAGACAGTGACGGCCATGGGTGAGGATGGAGGTTTTTTTTTTTTTTTTTTTTAGGGGGGGGGGGGGGGGGGGGGGGGAGGAAGTTGTCACTGCAGGGCGTTCACGATCATTTTCAAGAGAGTTTGCCAGGAATTTCCATGGCAGCAAGAGATAGCGGGCGACATCTTCATAGTGGCCCCTAAATGAATACCTGTGCTCCCAGGAAACCGGGAGAGAGAGGTGGGGGTAAAAAAAAATGAGAAAGAAGAAAAAAAAAAAATGGAAAGGAAAGAAAAGAAAGAAAGGGTTTAAAGCTGTAGGCAAACGCCAAATATCCTAAGAAAGACTGCGACGTGAGATTCTCTTACATACACTAGGCAACCTCGCGGACGTTTTTCTTCCTGTTTAAAGCGTAACTTGATTCATTTTGCCCATGTGGCGTTCTGCCTCGGAGAGTGAACATTAAGCTTTTTGTCTGTGCGCCTGGCAGAGAATGGTGATTGCTGTTTATGATGCATGGCAAATGGCTGTACACGAAAAATAATTTTCTGACCTCTAACCTTTAATGGTGACATTTATCTTATTTATATTGACTTGTTAAGGGGAAAAAAAAAGGCACACGCGTAAGAAACAACAGCAATAACAACACATTTTTTTTTTTTAATGATTCGGAGGGGGAGTGGATGGATGTGTGTGTGTGTGTGTGTGTGTGTGTGTGTGTGTGTGTGTGTGGTGTGAGGGAGAGGGGGGCTCAAATTTGGTCCAGACGTTGAGGATATATTCCTCATTCACCTCTCCACCCACACCCCAAATCCACTTTCCCCCACCTGCTTCACTTGTCGATTTTCGTTATGTTGATTTGTCGAAAAAGAACTAGGAAATGACGTTGCTTCTACTGTGTTTAATGCGATTCGTATAGCTTTATCAGTATACATTGTGATTTATAGGTGTGTTTCTGTGGGTTTAAGTTACCTTGCGTGCAACTTTGAACACAGCGCGCGCGCGCGCGCGCGCACGCACGCACGCACGCACGCACACACACACACACACACACACACACACACACACACACACACATATGCACATGCACACACGTATGCACGACTCAAGGGCGAACACGTGCACACACACACACACACACACACACACACACACACACACACACACACACACACACACACAGGCACGCGCGCGCACACACAAAGGCACGCGCGCACCTCTCTCTCTCTCTCTCTCTCTCTCTCTCTCTCTCTCTCTCTCTCTCTCTCTCTCTCTCGTAGTTCTCTCCACCTCCACCCTCGCTCTACTCATGTGCGATTGTACAGTACACGAGAACGTTATACGCTTTAGCGTTTCAAATAGACTTTGGTCCAGCAGGAAGAAGAAATAACACACAGGAAGTGTTTATCACATTTTGCCGCGGCCAGTTTTAAGCAGTCAAGCTTTTTTTTAACGTCTTTTTTTATTTATATATATATATATATATATATATATATATATATAAAACGACATCGATCATCGATTTCGCTCAAACACAGCTTGCAGGCGTTTCTGTCCCCTGAATCACCCCTTACCTATGAACGACGATTGACCTTTTTTTTTTTTTTTTTTTTTTTTTTTTTTTTTTTTTTTTTTTTTTTTTTTTTTTTTTTTTTTTTTTTTTTACCTGACGGTTGTACTCTGATCAGCCACGTACGGGCTCGTAGCGGCAAACGACAAAAACCTTTTCAGTCCTTGGTCGTCATGACAGCATACACCTGACCCAACCCCGGCGTTACAGCACGCCTATTTTCCGCTTCGTGCGGCAAGGCTTTTTTTTTTTTTTTTTTTTTTCCTTTTTCTTTTTCTTTTTCTTTTTTTTTTTTCTGTTCCGCCCCCCCCCCACCTTACCCCTTCCTTTTTTTTTTTTTCCCCCCCTTCTCTTTGTTCTAAGCTTGTCGCTTGTATAAATCCGCTAGGTAACTGCTGCATTAACAGAACTGTATCCGAAGTTTTAAGAGCAAATGCATAGCCTGCATAGTCCAACGGCAGCGTGATATTCTT
>JADBJO010003758.1:142500-147500 GCA_016801955.1 Conus betulinus
TGAAGAGTTTAGTGACAGGTTTTCACGGCTGTATTGGTGTTAGTTTCATTGTCGAGTAGAATCCTTCCACAACTCTTTGAAAGTTGGCTGTGTCTGTGTCTGCCATTCCACACTTACTTTCCTGCCAACCCTCTCCTTTCGCTTTTGGCGACCCCACCCTCAGTCCGTTCTGTCTTTTGGCTCTGTTTGTCTGTCCACGTCTCTCCCTCCCCACTCTTTTGGCCAAGGCCCCGTTCTGCGCGTCTTTCTTTCTGCCCACCTTCTCCTCCCATCCCACCCCTCTGTGCCCTCGTTCGCTTTTCAGGCATTCTCCATTCCGCTTTCCCCCCCTCCAGTTCTCACTTTCTCTCACTGTCAACTCTCCCGTTCTCACCATCGCTTTTTTGTTGCTTTGTTTGTGTTTTTGCATCTTCCCCTCCCACCCTTAACCTTCCTGCTCCATCTTCTCCCTTTCTCCACCCCATCCCCACCCCCACCCACACTCACAACCTCCGTCTCTCACCTGTCTCATCTTCTCTCTCTCTCCTCTCTCTCTCTCTCTCTCTATCTCTCTCACTCACACACTCACACTACACACCCACCCACCCCCCACCCCACACACTCTCCCCCCCCCCCCCCCCCCCCCCGCCGCTTTCCTGTCCTTCCCCCCTCCCCCCCCTGCGCCTCCGGCCCTCAACACCCTGTATCTGTAACCCAACCCGACCCCTCACTCCCCCCCCCCCCCCCACCCCTTCCCAAAACCCCCTTCCTCCTCGGTCCCTGCATTCGTCCCCCTTCTCCCTCTAAATGTTTTTACCACCCCCCCCTTCCCGTTCTCACCCGTCCTTCATCCCTATCTCCATCCCGTCCCCACCTGCTTAATACTATCTCCATCCGCCACCCCTAATTTTGGCCACCCCTTCATTCATTGTCTCAGCTGTCACTCCACTCTCTACCAGCTCGTCTCTTTCTTCTCTCCCTTACTCCTCGCCACTTTATCCCCACTCCCTCCACCCCCCCGAACCAATGAAAGCAAAACAAAAACCAATTGTGATTGTAGGGTTTGCGGTCGTCGATTTAGTGGTGGTCGCATTTAGGCGGTCGTCAGCCTTTGTTCTCCGGTGTTGTGGAGGTCATGGGTCATCACCTGCCATTTGCCCTTCTTCTGCTTCCACATGCCGACCCGATTTTTGTCTTTTCGGTTTTATTTCTTTCTATCTTCTTTTGTCTTTTTTCCCCCCATTGTCTAAGTGTATGTGAGCTAGGCGATGCGTGGTGTGTGTGTGTTGTGTGTGTGTGTGTGTGTGTTCTCTCCCGTTTCTCCTCCTCCCTCTCTCTCTCTCTCCTCCTCTCTCTCTCTCTCTCTCTCTCTCTCTCTCCCTCCCTCCCTCCCATCTCCTCTCTCTCTTTTTTCTCTCTCCCTCCCCCACCCCACCCCTACCCCTTCTTTTCTCAGTGGGCATGCACGTGTTATGTGCGTGACTTTCAAGGTGAAACACTGGACGGTGTTGTCCTCTGGAAGTCTTGTCACAGTAGAAGTCCCACAGAGTGGTGATTTTGACAGTACAACTGCGAAGGTTTGCCGAACAAGCGTCATGGTGCTAAAGAGTTCATTGATATGCAGTTGTTCGTGTTCGGGTGGGATCGTTCACACGCAGTTCACTTCGAAGTTAGCTGTGCCTGTTCTTGTCCAACCTCCCCTGTTGCCTGTTTGTTTCTCCTCACTGTTTCCCACCTCCCCCTGTGCCTGTGTTTGTTTTCTTTCACGGTCCTGCGTCTCCCTCCCCAACACTCCCTTCCCCCACCTGTGTTTTTGTCTGCCACCTCACTGTCTGCGTCCACCACTCCCCCTGTGCCCTGTGTTTTTGTCTGCGTCTCGCACTGTCCCCCCCCCCCCCCCCCCCCCCCCCCCCCCCCCCCCCCCGCCCCGCTCCGTGCCTGTGTTTGTCTGCCTCTCTCACTGTCTTCTACCACCCCCTGGGCCTGTGTTTTATCTGTTTCTCACACTGTCTCCCCGCCCCCCCCCCCTCCCACTTTCCCCCGTGCCTTTGTTTTTTCTCCTCCCTTCCTCCCCCCCCCCTGGTCATCCTCCCTCACTGCCATCTCTCCTGTCTCCCTCTCTCTTTCCCCCCCTCCCACCCGTGCTCCTTGTTGTTCTGTTTCTCCTCCTCCAACCCTCTGGATCCCCTGCCGCCCCTCCCTCCCACTTTCCCCGGTCTCGCCCTCTGTCTCTGTCATACTGACATCACCTCTTCCCTCCCTCGTCTTTTCCCCCCCGATCCTCTGCCCTCTGTGTTACTGCCACCCACCCCTTTCCGGTCCCCCCCCCCCCCCCCCCCCCGCCCACACTCGCACCTTCTTTTCTTTTTCCTTCCCCTACACCCCCCCCCCCTCTCTGCCCACACTCGCACCTTGTCTTGTCCTCCCCTCCAACCCTGTCTGTCTGTTTGTCTCTCTCGTCTGTCTGTCTCTCTGTCTGTCTCTGTCTGTCTTACTGTCTCCACTGTCTTACTATCACTTCTCGTTTTTTTTTCCGCCCGAGCCCCCTTCTGTCTCTGTCCTCACTGCTACTTTCCTTTCTTCCCCTCCTAGTCTCTCTCACTGCCATCGTTCTCGGTCACACTTTCCTTTTCATCTCACCGTCACTCTCCCCCCCCCCCCTCCCCTCCCCCTTCCACCCCCCCCCCCCCCCCCCCCACCCACCCGCATACCCCACTCTGCCCTGCCTATTTTTCATTCCTCACTCACTCCAACCCGCCTCGGCTTAAGGCTGTGTCAGGCCAATTGACATAGACTACACCAAGGCTACATCAGAATGTTGTTATGCTCTGCATAGTTATGCGGGGGTTGTCTGTGGCAAGCTCCTAGTGTAACATTATCAGTCTCCAAAATCCCCCGAAGTCGGAATGTTGGCTACCCACGTGGCAGGGTAATCAAAAACGGCCACACACGTAATGTTCTAATCCCCAGCTGATGCATTTGTACCATAGTGTTCAAGTACTTCGGCTGTTCGGATGATCCCTGGAGTCTTTTAGCCAGGGTACGACGACGACGACAACAACAACAACAACAACTCACTCCAACCCTTATCTTCCTAGCTCCATGCTAGTATCCTCACCCCCCTGCACCCCCACCCCGTTCCCCCCCCTCTCTCTCTCTCTCTCTCTACCGACTCTTTGCCCCCCCCCTCCCTCCCCCAGCACCCCTTCATCGATCTCTACAATCTTCCTCATTTTCCCCTCCCTCTTACATTCTACTGCCCAACCGCCCCTCCCCACCTCCCCGCCTTGCTTTGCCCTCTCTTCTTCTACCCATCAGTGCTTTGCCCCCTCTTTTCGCCTTTCTCTTCCTCTGTCTCACACTGTCGCCCCTCCTCTCCACCGCTCTTCTTTACTCCCTTAATCTCACCGCTTCCCTACCCCCTCCCTCTCCACCCAGCACACACACACCCCCCCCCCCCCCAAAAAAAAAAAAAAAAAAAAGGAAAGGGAAAAAAAAGTGTGTGATCGTATGTTTACAGTCGATTTAGTTTTAGCGCACACACCGGTCGCCAAGCATTTTGTTCCCGGTGTTTTGGAGGTCATGAGGTGATCAAATGCTTTCCATTCCTCTGTTTTCAAATGCCAACCTTTTTTTTTTCTTTTTAAGCACATCGTCTCCGTTTGTCTCTGTTACGTGATTTGCACTCCTGCATTATTATGCAAAATTGTGGCTGTGACGGTCATCTTAAAGTGATTGGTTAGTTTGTTTTCGTAAACGGGTGGCAAACCTGATCTCTATCTCTCTCACTCTCTCTATATATATCTTTCTCCTCTCTCTCTCTTCTCTCTCTCTCTCTCTCTCTCTCTCTCTCTCTCTCTCTCTCTCTCTCTCTCTCTCTCTTGCTCTCTCTCTTTTTGCTCTGTCCTCCAGTCAGAGGAATATCCTTTCCATCAAATGAATTCTTAATTTCATGTAATCCGTATAAATTCATTGGGCTCTGCTACAATTTCGCACTCAGTTCTGCTTTGTAACGTTTATCTGATTTTTTAATATCTAAGCGACAGTTGTTGTAAATTCCTGCTTGCAGTAATATCTCACCCAAAATAAAATAGCATGTTGACCGCATAACCATTGCTCATTCTTCATGTAAGTCATGTCCTGGAGAGTTTTCATTCTATACAATTATTTTGTAGGACCTCCTTAAACGCGATGTCATAGTGATGATTTGATACTGCCGATACTTCTCCAAATGATCAAATATAGCTGGTACGCACGAATGTCGTGTGGCAACTTATTGGAAGATAGGACGCGCAGGGCTAGTGTGTACAACTGATAAAACGAATTCAAGGACAGGGAGATGCCAGAAAGACAGAGCTGTCCTAGTCGGGGCCGATATTAGAGCTAGTCCACAAAACGCGAGTGCTGCGGAGCTTTTGATTAGGAAAATCCTCGAAAACACAGAAAGAGAGATTTGTAATGTCGTGGACAGAAAAGCCTGCAGCTGACTTCATCTTGCTCGAATATCCAAAAAGTTCACAATTTATACGCGCTGTTGGGTATACAGCGTAAACTAAATGGTGATCAGAAGAGGTTTTAGTAGACTAGTGCTCATCTACCCACAGAAGCTTCAACACTGAGTTGTTCAAATCAGAGCGGAAGCTCACTCCGGAGACGAATGTGGGGTATCAGTCTGACTCTTCACAACAACAACACAAACTGACTCTCCAACAAAGCAGTAGTCGACCTTCTGGTCGTTGTAGATGACCTCTTCTGGTACCAGTTCGTAAATAAAAAGAAACTCGGGAAAGATAGTTGAGGATCGATTCTTAAATGATCAGATAGACATTAAGATTCAATTCTTTCATCTCCATATAACCATAGCCACCGTTGCCTCTCTGGGTTCTTGAACTGTCAGGGTCTGACTTGTAAGGTGACCACTCTTTACCCGAAGTGTTTGGTGTTTGGTGCAGTCATCGTTAGTTTCGGTTAATTGGATGCGTTGGGCAAGCGCTAAGCCTGATTTTCAGCTACGTGCATGT
>JADBJO010003758.1:157500-165000 GCA_016801955.1 Conus betulinus
ATGTATGTGTGGGACTCTTCTTCCTTGAGTGAATGAAAAAGTGAATGACTGCGTGTGGCCTCCATGGTCGGCTTGGCTATAAACAGCATGACGTGTGTGAGAAGAAGAAAGACAAAGATACACCGGAAGGCGCGGGTAGGAAGGATCCAGAGCAGAACTGTCCACAGTTACCGAACGAACCAGCTGGGAACAATCCTGCACCAACCAGAGAAGCCTGCGCTGCGTTGAACAGAGTGCAGGCACGCACAGGGCATTCCATTTATGACTTTTTTTTTTCCTTTTGTTACTGTATTTTGTTCACCCCTTCCCCTCCAGCCTTGTCCTTCCTCCCTTCTTTCTCTGTTTTGTTGAGTAATTATTTAAACATACACTTTTTTTCTCTCTCAAGACTTGACCAGAGACGGCATACTAATATCTTACCCTCCCCCCCCCCTCCCGTTTCTCTCTTTTCTTCCTATACCCATTTTCAACACACACACACACACACACGCACACGTTCACTTGAGTTGTAATCAGTGAAAGAGTTAATTAAATAGTCAGTAATGTCGTAGTTGTAAAGGTCTTATCTGAACCCGTTAGTTTCTGGCTTTGACTGGAGACATGCAGGCAAAATGTGACATACTGGGTCGTCCACACTGTATCTAACGCGCTGTGCATAATATTACTTATCTCACATCCTCACGTAACAGCGAGGTCCTTGCAAGCATTGTCAGTATTAGTTCGTGAATTATGTTTGTAGGATGTACATCAGCTGGGTCATCAGAGTGACGGCTGTGTAATCAGTTTTTGATTTGAGCGAAGCGACAACAGCTGTTGACCAAACTTTGGGCTTACGTTTGATTTCATGTTTGTACTTCTTGTCGTTAAAGTGTTTTTGTGTGTGCAACACACACACACACACACACACGCGCGCGCGCGCGCGCGCGCGCGCGCGCGTACAAACATGCACTCTCTCTCTCTCCCCTCTCTCTATCTCTCTCTCTCTCTCTCTCTCTCTCTCTCTCACATTTTGTGTGTGGTGTGTGTGTGTGTGTGTGTGTGAGAGAGAGAGAGAGAGAGAGAGAGAGAGAGAGAGTTCTTGGTGTGTTTGTTGGGGTTTTTTATTATTCTTTCTTTCTTCCTTTTTTTTAATTGGCTGTATAGTTAATTGGAAATTAAATGAGGCAGGGAACAGTAAACAATAACAGTAAACAAGTGGGGGTAGTTTTTTGCTCCCATAAGGAAACCTAACACAGAGTACCCCCCCCCCCCCATCCAACCCCTCCTCCCTCCCTCTCCCCCCCCCCCCCCCCCCCCCCAACACACACACTCCCTTTCTCTCTTCTCCCTTCTTTATCTTTCTTATTCCATACCGACTGCATCTGGCTGTTTCTATCTGCCGACATGCGTGTTCTTCTCCGCTTTGTCCCCCCCCCCCCCCCCCCCCCCCCCCCCCCACACACACTCCCCGACCCCACCCTTTCTGTCTCTTCTTTCTTTTCTTTTTCTTTTTGTTTGTTTGTTTTTGTTTTGTTGTTGTTTTTGTTTTGTTTGTTTTGTCATGTGCATGGATAGGTTCGCCTGTATAACATGCGTCCTTATTTGGGGAAGGGGAGAATAGGGGAAGCAGAGAAATTAAAGAAGGGGGGGGGGGGGGGGGACAGAGATGTTGTCTTTGTCATCGTGACAGGTTCATGCGCCTTCAGCATCAGACAGATCGTGCAATGAATACACAAGCCTTGAAACCAGCAACGACAAACTTTCATTCATTTGACAAGTTTCAGAGGGAACATATTATGGTACTGCTGCTGGGTTCATGGACAGTAACGCCAAGATGGTAGACAACGTGTAGCCCACTGTTATAGTTGGGCCCGGACTGTGGGAAATGACCAAGAGATCGACAGGCATACGGGCATGGGGCTGGGAACGGGGGGGAGAGAGAGGAGAGGGCAAGGACGGCGGCGAGAGGATGGGCATAGCGGTGTTTTGAAAATCTCTGTTATTAGGGGAATGATGGTAAACAGTGACGAGTCTTCTTTGCCCCCGGGCGCACTAGATGTGTCTGTGGCTCCGTGTCACTCTCATTCCCGCCGTCTTCCCCTGTTTACACACACACACACATACGCGCGCGCGCGCGCGGTCACACACAAGCACACTCTACAAAACAGACACGGTGATGGTACAGAGAAGTTCGTCTGTAGGGCGGAGATGTTCCACTTGTCCTGCACTGCAGAGTGTGCAGGCCTTGGTCCCACCCTTTGTGTACGAGTTAAAATTCTAACAGCTCTTACAAACCTATCAGAGGCCATTGCTATTTAGTGCTTGGCCATCAAAAGTAATGACAGAACATAGTTAGGAACGATTTCCTTTTGTGAACTGTGGCCCTTCGTGACAAAACATTGATCTTCTTTGTATCGGTGATAAGACCATAAGACTGAGCTGAAAGCTAGATTGTATACTTTGCTTTTCACGCTATGACTTTCATCTTTAGTAAACTTGTCAGGCTTCATGATTTCGCAGATGTTTGTAAAATTAACTTGCAGTTGGTAGGAAAAGCTGTCAGAATTCCCCAGTAGGAGATTAAGGAAGTGAATGCGGCTCTGCAAAATGCCATGCAGTCATTGGGGCTTCCCACTCATTTTCCCAGTACTCGCCGTAGGCGGAGTCGTGCAGGCAATGAACAGCAAAGGTAATGAACCTCTTGAGGGCGAGAGAATTGCTCAGCCGTCCGCTAGGTCGTCCGCTCAGATAACCACGTACCAGCTTTGTCTCGTTCCCTGTACAGCACGTTCAGCCAACTAACTGCCTGTATGTAGGTTTTGCCCGTCGACGTGCCACCTTGTGTGTGCTTCAATCTTGATGATTTGATAGTGTAATCTATGGAGTGTGGTGAACGGCCAGCCAGCCCGTGGACAGGAGGAAGGCACAGAGCCGGTCAAAACCAGGAGGCGAATGCCTTTTAATACACGTATAGAATTACAAGTAGCAAAAGATGAAGATGCTAATCCTGTTCGCTCCATGTCTTTGGTGACTATGCCATGCTGACTGTAATGGCCAGTCCTCAGTCATGATCCTGTGACCAACTGTACAGTGCGAAGACGGTTCGTGCTTGTAAGGACGGAGAGTCACTTTGTTTTATGACTTTTTATGTTTTCATTCCTTGTGGCTGACACGAGGCTGATCTACCTATTCCATATGGCCTCTTCTCCGGCCAGTCTGCCCACGACTTCATTGCCCGAAAGTGAAAGAGCATCCACCAGAATGTGTTATCAGCGACGCCCTGAGGTTCTCACGACACACTTTTAGATATGGGCCTCTTCTCCGGCCAGTCTGCCCACGACTTCATTGCCCGAAAGTGAAAGAGCATCCACCAGAATGTGATATCAGCGACGCCCTGAGGTTCTCGCGACACACGCGACTTCGGGGATGGAACCTGTACCAGTGGGGACTGATATTGGTCTCCCCCACAACGCATACCCCCCCCCCCCCCCCCCCCCCCCCCCCGCGCTCGCCTTCCACTCCCCCGTCGCGTCGTCTTCAGCGTGGGTAGGATTCCTCTTGTTGAATAATTGGTAAAGACTGCCATTTAAATTGATTCAACAGAGGGCTGGGAAAAGAGGGCGAAGAGAAAAAAGGATAGGAGACAAGAGTGGAAGGAAAGGAGTGACTGGGTTGAGAGAGAGAAGGGGATAAAGGGAGGGGGGTGCGGGAGGGACAGGAGAGGGTGGAATGATAGGGTTGAGAAACAGGGAAAAAGGCACGTCACACACACACACACACACACACACACTCACACAAAGTACCTACACTGGCTCACATACTCACACACACACACACACACACACATATGCATGCACGTACGCCCGTGCTCACACACACACACACACACACATACACACACACAACACACACACACAGAGGCATGCACGCACGCACGCACCCCCCCCCCCCCCCCCCCCCTTACACACACGCGCGCACCCACCCACATACACACATAGCATGTGCGTGCACGTGCGTGCTGTAACTTTATCCTCTACATTTCACCGCGTCCATATTGTATGGAAATCTGTTCAACTGCAACGATCAGTAGTTTTTTGTCGTATGGCAACAGTATAGTGTTACAGCCAGGGTCCCCCTCTCCCCCCCACTCCTGCCTACCAAGCCAGCGTACAAATAGTTGGGACAGAAATGCGTGTTATCACATACACCAAACTCAGTGTCGTTGAAAGGCCTTTATAGTCCTGAGGAGTAGTAGTCTACGAGCGTGTGTGATTTTACCCAGAAGCTCCCTCGCACAGTATTTAGCACTATGTTTCTGCCGAGTGACATATTGGGTGTGTTTGGCTGTTGAGTGTATTCTTTAGTGTGATGTGTGTTGTTGTTGTTGTTGTTTGTGTGTTGCATGGTTCTGTGGAATGTACATGCTCACGAATGTAGGCCCTCTCTCTCTCTCTCTCTCTCTCTGTGTGTGTGTGTGTGTGTGTGTGTGTGTGTGTGTGTGCGTGCGTGCGTGCGTGTGAATGTGCGCGTGGCATGTGTGTGTGTGTGCGTGTGTGTGTGTAAGGGGACAAAGCAAACAAATACCAAACAAAACAAAAGAAAAACCATGCAGATGAAACTCATGCGGTGAAGAGGGGGTGTGGGAGGTATTCACGTATCACCATTCGCACACCATGGTCAGCCCGTTTGGAAATCTGTTCAGCCGCAAATGTCAGTCAATAGAATTTGTACCACAGGAATGGAGTGTTTCAGCGAATATTTTCACATACGCACACACCCTCCCCACCACCACCACCACCCACCACCGCCCCCCCCCCCCCCCCCCCTCCTCCCCAGCCCTCCTCCCAAAACATGCCAGCACCGGGTTAAGGACAGAAGGGCGTGTTACTGCAGAAAAGCGCACATTCACATTAGCAGCAGACTGGAGTGTTGTTGAGAGGCCTATCTAGCCGTAGTATATCATTAACCCAGCTGTTGTCCTGTACGAACGTGTGTGATTTTCCGTGAGACTTGGTCACACAGTACTACAGTGTTTCATTAAAGCAATACGTCGCTGCTGACTCTTGGTTTTGCACGTGTGGCTTTTAACTGGATGTGGAAATGGTTGAGTGTGTGTGTGTGTGTGTGTGTGTGCGAAGGAGGGCGGAGGGGGGGTGAGACGTTTTTTATTTGATACTGGTGGTCATGGTTGCTTGAGTGGTGTGTGTGTGTGTACGCGCGTGCATGGTGGTGTGCACCGTTGATAAGTGTCTTTAAAGGGGCATGAGGTCACGTTTGGGTTTCAGGGTTGTGGGCATGCACCTGCCAATGTGATGAAACAGTTCAGCCTAATGTAGCGAAGTGTGTGAAAGAGAGAGGGACAGACACATACGGGTGGAAAGGAAACCGACGTAAGGTAAACACTGAGACAGAAATGGAAGAGGATTTGAGATTGCCCCCGGTTGTTGTTGTTGTTGTTGTGTGTGTGTGTGTGTGTGTGTGTGTGTGTGTTTTAAACCTTTTTCGTCTTTTTTTCCCCCTGCCCACCAATACCTTTGCTTCCCACCTCAACACCTCCACCCTCGTCTCTTACCCCATCCCCAACACACACACACACACACACACACACACACACATACACACACACACACACAACACACACACACACACACACACGTTTGCATGCAACACACACACACACACACACACACACACACACACACACACACACACACACACACACACACACGTTTGCATGCAACACACACACACACACACACACACACACACACACACACACACACACACACACACACACACGTTTACATGCAACACACACACACACACACACACACACACACACACACACACACACACACACACACACACACACTCTCTCTCTCTCTCTCTCTCTCTCCCTCTCTCTCTCTCTCTCTCTCTCTCTCTCTCTCTCCACACATACACACACACACACACACATACACACACACACACACACACACACACACACACACACTTCCCCATCCTCAGTTTGTTTGCACTCAGTTTGTGTTTATGCCTGAAAGCATGTCTTCCTTAATCTGAAAACCTCTCTCTCTCTCTCTCTCTCTCTCTCTCTCTCTCTCTCTCTCTCTTATCTTGCATCATATGCTATATAGGAATTGAAAACCACTGCTCACATAAAGCCTTTGTGCAGTGTAAGTGTATATGGAGCAGGCAGACAGTCTGGAAAAACAGCAGTCCTGATGTGGGGTCTATCACATTTCTCACTGAAGTTGTGTTTGTTGTGATGGATGGTGACGGTCAGGATCGCTTTGGCTCAAGTTACTTAGTTGTCTTAATTTCAGTAGCATGCACGCAGGCGCCTGTGTGTGTGTGCATGTGCGTGTGTGTGTGTGTGTGTGTGTGTGTGTGTGTGTGTGTGTGTGTGTGTGTGTGTGTGTGTGTGTTGTTGTTGTTGTTGTTGTTGTATTCTGTTTAACGTCTGTTCACTTAAAGTGATATTAGACAATGGGAAAGAATTGGGGAAAAGGGAAGGGGTTGGGGAGAGTGGGAAGGAGTTGACTGCATGTGAAGTTTGATATGAATGTATGTGTGTATGTCAGCACTTGATGGGTGTGTACAAGAGCTTAAAATATAATTATTGCATAGGGAAAATGGGTAAAAATGTGTGTGTGTGTGTGTGTGTGTGTGTGTGTGTGTGTGTGTGTGTGTGCAGGCATGCATGACTATTTGCAGCTTAAAAGTGTATCTGAGTAATCTCACACCATTGGTGGTGCTGGAAGAAGGCTTGTGTAGTTATAGTCATCAGCTGACCTCAGTGATGTACTCTTACAGTTCTCCCACATAGTCTGAAAACCAATATCAGCCAAAGAATATGCATTGTAGTCTCATCAGTAACACACAGATAGGGCTGCTGTAAACAATGTATGTTGTTGTGAAAGTTTTGACCGTTAAGGCGATGCGTCTGTAGTGTTCTGACTGTGGTGGACATTCAACCAACAAGAACCATGAGACTGACTGGATGGGCGTGGAGGAGAGGGAGGGGAGAGAGGGATTGTAAGAAGAGAGGTGGGGGGGGGGGGGGGGGGGGGCTGCAGGAGTGAGTGAGGAATGGGAGCATGGTCTCTGTGTGCTTTTTTCAGTCACCTCTCTCTCCCTCACATCTTTTCTCACCCCTCACCTTTTCAACATACAACCTTCCCCCCATATCCTTCTCTCCCTTTTCCCCTTGCCTGGCTCCCTCCCCATTTCTCACACTCTTTGTGTTTCTCTTTGTCTGTCTGTCTGTCTGTCTGTCTGTCTCTCTCTCTCTCTCTCTCTCTCTCTCTCTCTCTCTCTCTCTCTCCCCTCCCCTCTCTCTCCCTCTCTCTCTCTCTTTCTTTCTCTCTCAGTGTGCTCCGGTGTGATCGTGTTATGAAAGGTTTTCATTCAGTGTCCTCTGAAAGCAATATCTCTTGAACTGTTTTACCCTATCATGCACTTTAAGCTTTTTCCTTAGAAAAAAAAGAAAAGAAAAGTAAAAAAAAGAAACAGAAGCAA
>JADBJO010003758.1:167500-229939 GCA_016801955.1 Conus betulinus
AAATAATAATTTTTAAAAAACTCGTTAAAGTCACCCTAGATTTTGGCTGTTGGGACAGTGAACTGTCAGAGGTTTGCTGTGTCCAGAGCATGGCATGATATATGGCAGTGCCCATCTCTCTCCTGCCACTGCCCTGCCTTCAACCTTCACTGAGCTGAATCAGGTACCCATTTATTGCTGGGTGGACTTGGGTTTTTTCAGGCTTAAATAATCGAACTCCTATAGTGGTTCAAACTTATGACTGTCAAATCTGCAAGAAAATGTTCTAACCATCTGATCATGGGCCTCTCCAAAACCAGTAAAGCAATTATATCTCAGTGAATGTTGATTCAGATAGCACGTAAGTAGTTGAATCCCAGACAGAGTGGTGCACAGTTTGACACAAGCAGGGGTTCCAGTGTTATTATTCTGGTCCCCCATGGCCTTCCCTGGGCTGACACATCACACTCAGAAAAGTCCTGCGTTGAAAAAGTAAAAGCAACTCATGATATGGCCACTGACAGAACATTTAGAGCATTTTTTAGTGCAAGGTAAGGTAAGGTTGCTTATAGCCCAGCCGACCGCAAAGAAGTGCTAGGTAGTCTATGCTATTGGCTTCATAAAGGAGAATTAAACTAGGCCATGCTTAGAGTACCAGTCATTCTGGCTCCTTCATTCGTCACCACCTGTTGTAAAACAAGTAAGAAACTGATTTAAAGAAGTACAGTTAGACAGGAAAAAAGAAATAAGTGAATAAATAAAAAATCTGTATGGGTAAATAGTGCAGAATGGGCGGTTTGTGTCCACACTGTTCTCGTGTCCATTCTATATGGTATAAGTACATTTCACTATTTTGTTGCCAGATTACACACGCACGCTCGCATGCATGCACAGCAAGATAAAAAAAAACACAAAAAACTTGTATCACGATTATCTAAAGAAAGATCATTGATATAGATAGATAGCATGCAGATTGTTAGTCGCTGGCAGACGTAGTCGCTAGCAGACGTACACAGAGCAGGGATGGATCTGGGAGGAGGGGGAGAGGGTACAGGATTTCTTGATTCTCCCCCCTTTAGAAAAAAAAAAATAGAAAGAAGTAATAAAAAGATAAAGAAGGAAACAAAGAATTTTTAAACACTTCCTGTGTCGTGACAGAATGTTTGTGTCATCCAGAACGGCACTTTGGTAAGATGTGTCTTGGTTGAGGCTGCACCATTTTGCTTCTTTGCTCCATTTTGGATCAAAGATTTTCATCAAAGGGTCAGGCTGGGGGGTGGGGTGTGGGTGTGTGTTGAGGGAGTGACATGAAAGCCAGGAAATTGCACAGTGTTGTAACAGTGATAATTGTGGACATTTCAAGAGCATTTTCTTCCTTGTCAAGGAGCTCTATTATGTTTTACAATAAACATAGTTTTTGAATTAATAAACACCATTCATCAGCACATAAAAAATACTCGCATACCAACCCAAAGTAAGCTGAAGTAAAAAAAAGAAAAAGAGGAGATGCATATCTGTTACAATACTTATTTATGCATAGCTTGACAGTGGGCTGGCTCTCTCTCCCCCCCCCCCCTCTCTCTCTCTCTCTCTCTCTGTCTCTTTCACACACACACACACACATACACACACTCACACACACACACACACACACACACACACACACACACACACACACACACACAGTCACTCATACATACACACACACACACACACACACACACACACACACACACACACACACACACACACACGCATGGTCATATGCTCGATTAACTGATAGTCTTGAGATAGTATACCGTATCAATAGTCACTGGATTACTAGTTTAGTTTGCTAGGAATGTAGAGAAGAATATGTTATGGTCACCCTTCCCTTCCCCACCCCCTGTTATTACCATGCCCCCCCCCCCCCCCCCCCCAGCCCCCAACCTCAGTATTCCCTTCCCCCTCCCTGACTTTTACACAATATTGAAAGGTAAGAGGCCCCCTCTCCCCCTCACAAGGGTCTCAAAAAAAACTGAAGATGAGAGGTCCTCTTTTCTGCTTTTACAGTCCTAAAAACAGGTTTGGAATCCCGCCTCCCTAAAATTGTAACCTGTGCTTACAGAGACACAGACAGACAAACAAAGTATATGTGATGTAGATTCCCATGGATCCATATTAGACAGGTGCTGGGTTAAGAAATCAGCTGTGGAAAAATTTGTACACAGTTCACATGGCCCCACTGCTTGTTTTAGGTCTGACCCCAGGCCCGGTTACTTTACAGTCTAAATATTGTCAGCTTAGGGTACGATGGCCAAGTTTATGAATATTCTGATCATAAATCCAACATGACAGCTCATTTTGATGTTTGAACATGGGTGTTACAATAAACGAAATACATTGAAGGGGCCCTGGTTGTGATTAGGCCTGCATTAGCTCTTTTCCTAGACACAGACCATGCAATAATGTGTGTGTGTGTGTGTGTGTGTGTGTGTGTGTGTGTGTGTGTGTACAATGACAGTATAAATGCATGCATTCATATGAGCATGCATGAGATAGTGTGCTTGTAAAAAAATTATTGAAACAAAGAATTTGATCCTCATGTGCAATAACATGACAATTTTTCTATTGACATTACTTCTATTACTTTTATCCAAATACTTTGATGAAACCTAACAATTGAAATCAGGATAATGTGTTTTATAACTTCATCATCAAACAGAAAAGTTTTTTTAATAAAATGTAAGCTTCTCTTCTCACTAAAGTGCATTTTTATGGCACAGATCTTCGTTTTGTAGTTTTGTTTTTTTTCACATTTTTTTTTGTCTGCTCACGTGCTTGTATTTCTTTCTTTCAAAGTGGATTTTCCGGCAGAATTTTGCCAGGGATGACTCTGCTGTTCCCATGGGCTCTTTCAGCAATGCACAGTGCATGCTGCTCAGAGGACTTTGCTTCATGGCCTCATTTAAAAGACCAGCACCCAGAGCTCCATATACGTCTTGAGGAGAGAAAAAATTCTGCTCATGCAAAATTGGAACCTTGGACCTTGAAACCTGTCCCTTTCTAAGCGAGTTGTGTGATCCGCTAGTCCATACATGCTTTTAAATGTGTTCCTTCTGACTCAGCAGTTAGTCTCCTGCAGGTCTGATGCAGATTGTGATTGGACAGAAAAAAATAAAAATCAACAACAGCAGGGCTATCTTTTTTCAGAGAACAGATGCTGATGTGTCCATAGTATGAACAATACAGGATTTTCTTACTGAGAGTTTGGCAGTCATAACTCAGACATCTTGTCTGTCAACTGTTGCTGAGCAAGCAAGAAAGAAGCTTTTGTCTTGTTTACAACTTTTTTTTTATCGCTTTTTCTAGTAACATTTTGCTTATATACTGATAGGGCTAGTCTTTCCGTGTGAATGTGCAGTGTTTATGGTTGCACAATGATTGCTTATGTGGCATGTATAGCAATTTTTTTTCTTTTCTTTTCTTTCATAAATTTCTGTGCTTAAATTCTGATCTTGTATGATAATCAACATTTATTGTAACAGATAAAGTCAATTATGATACCTGACATTAGTTTTAGATTTAAAAAAATGGTTTTACATGCTCCTGTAGGCTCTGACTGTGCTAACAGATGCTGAATGGAGCATTATTCTCTGCCTGTAGGTGGGCGGTACATAGAGAAAAAAATAGCGTTTATGTATTTTTCTCTCTTACTTTCTGAATTCATCTGCATTGTGGTTTGTATAAGGATTGATATATGTACTGAAATATTTGTGTGTGTGCATATGAGTGCACTCACAAATGTGTGTAAATTCATGTCATCTGACAGGTTTGTCTTGTGTGCATGTGTCCAGGTGCAGAGAGTGGAAGCTCAAGCCAAGGGCAGCCCAGTGAGAATGGCAGATCCTCATCCACAGGGAGCGGAACCCAGCCCATCAAGTTGAAGTTCCACAATGTCAAACCTGCTGTTAAACAGTCCTCAGGAACCGGTGGAACTCCCCACAAAGTCTCCTCCTCTGACTACAATAAATACATCAAAAAGTGGGTTGAAAGCATTGAAGGGTGGAGTGCTGGGAAATCATTTTTTGTTCACTTGGGCTCTCTCTCTCTCTCTCTCTCTCTCTCACCCCCCCCCCCCCCCCCCCTCTCTGTTTCTCTTTGTGTGTGTGGACACAGGCGCATGTACACATGTACATATATGTGTGCATGTATATGAATACGATTGTTAACTTTTTCTCAGCCAAGATGTATCACTGAAATTAAGCATTGTGCTGCTAATAGTGTACAACATAGTCACCAGTCTTCCATGATTTTTTTCTAGAAATTGAGATTGGACAGACGCTTTATAACTTGACGCTGAGTTTCATTTTTCCTTAACTTGTTATTTGGGTTGGTTATAAATGTTGAATGAAATCAGCGTTTTAGATGCAGGAGTTGACCTGAATTTTAACTTCAGTCTCAGCATTTTGATTGGGGGACTGTTTTTTTAACTTGTTTGCAGCCCTGAATGGACCTCTGTGGTTGGCTGGGCTGTAAACGTCATGCCATGACTTGTTTGTTATTTCGGAGAGAGACCTCAGCTTAGATATGATTCTGTGTGGTCAGCTGGTTGTAAACATTCTAGGGTCAAGGATACTGGTTTTGAAAGACTGTACTCCCACAGTGTGTGAAAACAATGTCATCCAGCTATAATCACTCTTTTGCTAACGGCCCTTCAGGGAGTTGCGTTTTGTGCATTTATGATGTCATTTTTGTATGATGTCTGAAGTAGACATATATGTTGAAAATTCACTGGTCTGTTTCTCTTGTATGAAATTAGCGTTGCTTTGGGCCTTTGGTCTGTCTGTTTTTTTGTTTATTTGGGCCTCTGATTGTTACATTCCAAGCAAAGTGCAGTCCTCATTAGACATGGTTTGTATTTTGCTGAGGTGTGCCCAGAATGCATTGAATTGAGGATGGTGCAAGAGGGGGCAAAGGAGGGATGTGGATGATAATGTATTGACAAAAGTGCACATTTCATCTTTTAATATGCTACCCAGTGTGTTTGTTTTAGGTCGGGAATGTAAAAGCAATGTGTTGCTATATGTACAAAGCTCAAAATGGCACAGAATGAAAGAGTAATGTATTGCCATTTGTGCAGATTTATAATGGCACGTTCTGTGAAAGAAGTGTGTTGCCATATATAGCAGGGTCCAAAGAGGTGCAGATTGTGAAAGTAATGCGTTTCAGTAGTTCCACTGATGCAGGTTTCAAAATGGCGCAGAATATGCGAGTAATGTGTTACTGTGTGTTCAGGTTTTGTAACAGCTCAGAATGCAGGAGTAATGTGTTCATCTGTCTGCAGATTCCATGTTGGCAAGATTGTGAGAAAAATGTGTGCAGGTTTCATAATGGCACAGATGTTGCAAATGTATATGTTGCCATGTGTGCCAGCTTCATAATGGCACAGACTGTGAGAATACTGTCATTTGTGAACTCCTCATAATGGCACGTAATGTGAACAAAATGTGTTGTTATGTGTGCAGATTTCATAATGGCACAGAATGCGGGGGTAGTCATTGTCGTGACCTGGGATACAGAGATCACTACCACTGCCATGACTGCAACTTCAAGGTAAGAGACTGATGACGGACAAGAAACTGATGAGTTATATATGATGTAGATATGACTGCAATTTGAAGGTGAATGATTGATGATGGTCATGTGCTAATGATTGCCACATGACATAGAATATGACTACAGTTTCAAAGTAAGTTACCAACGATGATCACCAAGATGTCTCTGATGAAGACTGCAGCTTAAGGGTTGATGCACTTTCTATGGTAACATGAAACGTGTGATGACTGCAGTTTGGAGGTAACAGACAATGATCTCTTGACATAGGTAAGAGTAATAGATGACATAGGTAAGAGTAATAGATTGATCATGATCATGTTGAGCTGCATTGATGCCTATATTCATTGTTTCTATCCAGAGTGTATTGACACCCATATCATAAGAAGCCCATGTCTTCAGGTGTTCGTCAAGAAGGAAGAGATGATTCGCCATTACAAGTGGCACAGGAAGAGGGAGGGACGAGTCACTTCAACATGGATTCCTGCGCTACTCTCCTTTGGACGATTGCAGCATCAAGTTCGGCAGCTGTACACACAACAAGCGACAAACTCACTATCACTGCATTCAGGTCTGTAAGAGATGGGTCATTGATGGAGTGGGCGAATTGTGTCCTTTTCATTTTATGACTTTCTCACACCACAGTAGATTTGTCTGTGTAAAGTTAGGGTCTCTCGGTCAAGGAAATTGCATTTCCCTAGTATGTATGGTTCCATCCACTTTTTTCTCCAAAACTTTTCTTTTCTTTTTGTGATAAACTGCATTAAAAAAAAACAAAAACATTTTGCTTGATAATTATTTGCTCTCACCATGTTTTTTATGTATGCTTAGTGCACATTGTGCATAAGACCTCAGTTTAGTATTGCATCGAAAAGACTAGTACCCAGACCCCCACTTAAGACTAAGTGGAGAGGAGGAGAAAAAAGATTCAGTCTCTTTGTGTCAGACTTGAATCACAGACTACCATTCCTTCTGCTTCTCAAGTCATTGTTTTGCAACTTGGTCAGCTCCCAGCCAGGTACACATCATAATGTAAAGTCTCTGAGGTGTCACCTGTCATGTGAGGTGCTTGATAATTCAGTTTTCATCTGAGCACAACATCCATTCATCAGTGCTTCCAAAATGTGTGTGTGTGTGTGTGTGTGTGTGTGTGTGTGTGTGTGTGTGTGTAATCATGTCTACTTTTTAGCAAATTTAAGATTCTTGAGGAGGCATATATTTTCATTAGATCTAAGATTAAAGAGAAGAATGTTTCTAATTCTATGCCATTTTTAGCATGTTAGCTTGAACTGGTTTTCAATGGTTTTTGTTTGTTTGTTTACTTTTTCGTTTTGTTGTTGTTGTTGTTGTTTTACATGCATATATGATTTATTAACACCTCTGATGTCTCTTGCAATAACCTGTGCTATTAGCTATTGAAAATCTATCAATTTACATGACATTGTAAACTTCTTTTGGATGATACTTTAAAAAAATAACGCTTTATCTCCCATAACATTGAAATCGCCTCATTTCCCACAACTTTGGAAACGCTGTGTACCAGGCGGGCTGCGACAAGGTCTACATCAGCACATCAGATGTTCAGATGCATGCTAACTATCACCGCAAAGACTCAGCCATCATCCAGGAAGGCTTTCAGAGATTCCGCGCCACTGAGGACTGCGGTACCACAACCTGTGGTTTCTACGGGCAGAGGACAACCCACTTCCATTGTCGACGCTCCAACTGCAACTTTACATTTAAGCATAAAGCTGATATGGGTTAGTAGTGCTGGGCTGATTATATATATGTGTGTGTGTGTGTGTGTGTGTGTGTGTGTGTGTGTTTCTGTTTTTTCGCAATGAAAAAGTCTTCTTTTCCTGACCATTTACAGAGAACAGTGGTAGAAATTGGAAGTGCATGTTTGTGTGTCTGTGTTTCTATGTGTGTGTGTGTGTGTGTGTGTGTGTGTGTGTGTGTGTGTGTGTGTGTGTTTCTATTTTTTTCCCATTGAAATAGTCTTCTGTTCGTGACTGTTCACAGAGAACAGTGGTAGAAATTGGAAGTGCAAGTTTTTGTGTGTCTGTGCTTGTGTGTGTGTGTGTGTGTGTGTGTGTGTGTGTGTGTGTTTCTAATTTTTCCCAATGAAGTGGTCCTCTTTTCATGACTGTTCACAGAGAACAGTGGTATAACCTAGAAGTGCATGTTTGTGCGTCTGTGCCTCAGTGTGTGTGTGTGTGTGTGTGTGTGTGTGTGTGTGTGTTTCAAATTTTTTCCCAAATGGATAGTAAAAACAACCAACACTGTGTTTATGCAAATTTTCGGTTTATTCAAAATCTTCCTCAAGCTAGAATGCAGAAGACTTGCCAAATGCAGTGAACAGCCGTTTAAAATATAAAAACAATCATGTGTGTGTGTGTGTGTGTGTGTGTGTGTGTGTGTGTGAGACTGTGATACAATGTTTATCTCTATGAACCTTTTTCATTGGTGCAGAGAAACACAAGAGCTACCACCAGAAGGATGAGATCCTGGGCCGTGACGGTTTCAAGAAATTCATGAAATATGAGCACTGTTCCTACAATGGATGTCGTTTCTCCAAGATCAGCAACCACATTCATTGCATCCGACCAGGTACAGATGAAAAATAAAAAAAAAAAGAAAAAAAAACACAACACCCCCCCCCCCTCACCCTCCCCCCCCCCACCCCCCAAGAAAAAAAGAAAAAGAGGCACAAGACTTGCAGACGAATGCCTCTGCTCAGTGGGGAATTCCAACCAGGTACATAGATGATTGAAACTAACCACAAACTTGGCAGATTTGTCACCATTGTGGATTTTTTTTTTTAGTAACATGCTAGTGATGAAGGGCGGCGTGGGGGGGGGGGGGAAGATTAAAAAAGATCTGTCTGATTGCAGAATGTTCTTTTTATGTTTGAAATCAAACTGAACAGAGACTTTGAGGGTTTAAGGGGGGGGGGGGGGGGGGGGTGTATGTGTGTGATTGGAAGGTGTCAGGGAGAGCGTCTGCATTGTTTTCAACATGTACACATGCATGTGCAGTATTGTAAAGGGTTCCTAGAGAGAGTTTTTAGCATTATGGAGTCTTCTTTTTGTGACTTAAAATCATATGAAAGGGGGGAAGGGTGGGGGAAGAAGAGAAGTGTGAGATGTAACATCTGCAATGTTTTGAAAATATACTTTATGGATTACATGGCACTTCACATTATTATAAGATGCATACACTCACACATACATGCACCCATGTGCACACACACACACACACACACACACACACACACACACACACACACACACACACACACACACACACACACAGGGCATGGGAAGTAATCATAAGTGTTGCCCAGAAATTAGCTTTGACTGTGTCTGTGAGTTAATATAGAATTTCAAAACTCCAGTCTGGTTGTAGTTTTCTGTGTGACAATATGCATAATGGTTAGATATTATTTTCGAAAATTCAGCTATTTATTTCAGTTTGGTTGATGGGTGACAGTGACAGATTTGTAAATGTTTGCACCCAAATCACAGTGTGGTTCCTAAATGTCACAGAGCGATTTTATGTTGGTGTTTACAAATGGTCGTTTTCTGTGGCATGACACAGGTTGCAACTATGTCCTTCACTCCACTGCTCAACTCTATTCCCACAAACGTAAGCATGAACGCAGAGAATTTGAAAACCTGTATCGCACTTATCGTCAAATTCAGCGACCTATCCAACCATCGACCAATCAGGCTCAGCCCTCTCCTCACCCACAGGCCCCGAACATGGCAGCTGGCCTGCCCACAGCTGCTATTCCTCTGGTGTCCAAAGTGAACCTGACCTCCATCCCGCTGCAGGGTTACGGAGAGCCCATGGTGGCAGGGACGGTGATGGCTGGTCAGATCCTTCAGCAGATGCCCCTTCCTGTCAAGTTGGAGGGAAGGACTGGTGCGGTGTTGGCTCCGAACGTCACTGTGGTTTCAGCAGGAGCCCAGACTATGTCTATCATCAGCGCTCCTACGGTTAGTGTGGCCGAGCCTTTAGCCCTCACCACGGTGGCTGCCAGTCACAAGAGCAGCACTGAGGCTTCCGTCACTCACAAGACAGAGGCTATCCAGGCTGTGACCCACATGCCCCAGTCTCAGCACACCCAGTCTCACCATCCAGAGCCAGCGGCAAGCCATGTCCCAAAGCCACAGCCCATCCGCATCAAACAGGAACCTAAGTCAGATGTGGAGAGTGACGCAGAGGTCCCATCTGTAAGTCAGATGATGGGCTCATCCACACGGAGTCCTGTTGCCAGGTTGGAGAAGGTGAAGCAGGAGAACCTGAACGACTCTCTCAACCTCTCCATCTCTGCCCATCAGACACTTCAAGTGGAGCAACAGGAGGGGATCACAGCTAGGGAAGTGAAATCCACGTCAGACATGAAAGTCAGCGCTGTGAAATCCACCTCAGATGCCAGTATTGGAGTGGACACCAGCAACCTGGCCGCTCCTATCATCACACTGCGCCCGCCCATGAAGAAAGTGGGGGCTCCAGAGAAGCGAGAGAGGGACGAGTCTTGGAAGAACTACTTGATCAGGTCAGTCAGGAGAAGACAGTTCATAGCTTATTAGGAGAAAATGTTAAAGAGATTGTCTAGGTATATATGAAAAATGATCATTTTATGTGTGTGAAAAATTTTTAAATA
Source organism: Conus betulinus (assembly GCA_016801955.1). Lineage (NCBI taxonomy): Eukaryota > Metazoa > Mollusca > Gastropoda > Neogastropoda > Conidae > Conus > Conus betulinus. The sequence goes on from JADBJO010003758.1 coordinate 177,747, forward strand.
GTTTTTGTTGTTGCTTTTTTTTTTTTTTTTAGAATTATGTGAACATGAATTTTGGGGGTGTTGTGTAGTATCAAATCAAAGTTGGATCTCCAGAGAAGTGAGAGAGGGATGGGGTCTTGGAAGAACTACTTCACCAGGTCAGTCAGGATGAAATCGTTCATCAGCTTAAGAGAAATGCAAAACATATGAAAGAAAATTTTTAAGGTCATACTAAGGGGAGAGGATAATTCTATTGTAAAATTTTGTGAAATGTTTTTTTAACAAGTAAATAAGAAAATGAGTGGGGAGTGAGGTACAGTAAGTTGTTTTCCTGCAAAATTAATGTCCAGCTTTTGATGTCAGATACTGTACACAGTCAGTCTGCTGTCAAGAACCAGCAGTTGTAGCATCGTCGCAAAGTTAACTGAAATAGGACAAATGTTGGAAAGAGATGGTGACATAGCCTTTTATTGTAATTATAATGTTACACAGAACTTCTACAAAGTGAATGTATAGCTGTTCACAAGATTAATTATCCATTGACTCCAGTACCGCAAGATTTGCATACAATCCCTTGACAGCATGGTACTCATGATTCACAAAAGTTCGGAATATGAACCTATGCGCAGTTTTACATCTGATTTTGTGAAACATCCATCTATGAATTGCTTGGAAAGCATGGTATTCGTAATGCCAAATATTTGGAATATGTCCCTGTGTGCCAAGCCTATGTCTGATTTGTGAACCATCCTGTTGGAATGCATTAGTCTTTTGAGCTTCTGGTGTAGACACTTTGTAAATCACTGTGTAGAAGAGAGGAGTGAAAGATGGAAATGGACACCCCACACATTTTGCTGAAGTGTGTAAGCGACTCCACCTTGATATATTTTGATTGGTATTTGTAGATTTCCATTCTGCTGGCTTTCTTTGGTACAATTTTAGATGACTTCACTGTCCTGCCCTGCATTCTTTTTCTTCACATTTGTGATTGGCTGAACCAGCACAGAATTCCCTTGGTATCATGTGCCAGCTTCTCGGGTATTCAGAGATTCCAGATTCTTCAGTAACATTTTCCATGTGAAGCATCAGGGGAAGGTTTTGCACTGCAAGACGCATGGTTCCTGTTTCAGGTACACAGCCAATGACCCATGCCACTCACGCTGTCAGCTGCTGTATAAAGACCACTATCACTGCAAGATCCCTGGGTGCCAGGTGTTGTTCCGCTCCAAGGATGGCGTCCGAGAGCATGCCAAGTAAGCCCTCTTCTTGTCACTTCACTTCTGTTCCAGATCAGTTTTGCTGGTGCAGAGTTTTGTTGTCATGTTGACTTCAATGATGGAGTTCACTTTTTCTTTCTTTCTATCTTTTCACCTTTGCAAAGGCTTTTTCTTCCACATGGACATGTTACACCAAAGAACAATTGCATCAACACACATTGCATTGATGTATATTAAATCAACCCAAACGAATTTTATGTCTTCATGAGCAAGTAAAAAGCAAGAACAACAAACAAACAAGCAGACAAACAGAAACTAGCCAACCAACCACCAAATCTGTGCACATTGTATTTCTAAAATTTCATGTGTAGTGTGCCTGCATTAAAACAGAGCAAGGGAATGTGACTGTGAAAATTACTGTTTGTTTGCATGATCTTACTCAGCAGTAACTGAATTCTACTGTCATTCTTTCTGTCTATTTTGTTTAAAGAAAGGTTGTGATGATTGTTTGGTAACCTGTGTTATATGGAGTTTTTTGCTGCATTGCATCCTTTTTCTGTATATTTACATATACGTCAGTTATTGTGTGCAAGTTTTATTCTCCATTTCAACTTTGTTACAGTAGTATCATACATGAGGTGTACATCCTCATGGGCAATCATAGGACAATTGTTCTGTGTCACTCAGATATAAGAGGACATTTTTTTTCTCTCTTCCACTCCAAGACGTATGGGACATAAGACTTATTCGATCGACATGAACACATTCACTTTGTCACAAACATGTTTCAACAACTTACAAGTTATCAGCCATATTGAAAATGAACCAAATGTCATCATAAGTTGAGCAGATTTGTTTTTTTTAAAATTTTTTTGTATAGAATTAACATATAAAACAAATACAAACAGCTTAAATGATTATCATGTACAGATTAATAGTTAACAGTCTTGAAAAGAAATTGAGTTTAAACTGACAAGGTGATTAAGAATAAGATTCAAAAGCTGATAAGGAATGCTTTTAACCCATTTCTGACTCAGTTGACACATCAGACTCAATCCTGGTGCCTGGGCTGCTTTGAGGAAAACACAGAAAAAGAAATGCACTCAGTAAAAAAATGATAAAGAAAAATTCCAACACAGTGACAACACGCATTCAACATTCGGAATGAAGTTGCACAGGGGAGATAACCTTATAAAACCATGGTCCACACTGAAAGTAAGTGGACTTGTTTTTAAGAATTAGAACCACACTTGCTGTTATGAGTTATCTTATAATTGGCAGTTGTAGTGGCCATCTTATAATGAGTTATATCGGAAGTTGTCAGGAATGAGTTAAGAAAATCAATGAAGGAAAGGTAGTATCTTCCCATCAAGCCAACTTTAAACATTTGACTCTCTCTGTGTCTCTGATACTCCATCTTACACAGTGCCTCCCTATGTCTCTCTATCAATGTATCAGTCTACCTGTCTATCTGTCTGTCTGTCTCTCTCTCTCTCTCTCTCTCTCTGTCTGTCTGTCTCTCTTGAATATCAGTTAATCAAATACGGTTATAACAGTCCACAAATAAAACTGAAATGACGCATCTCTCTTTTTCTTGTAGCTATGAATATGTATTTTCTAGCTGCTTCTGCCACTAGTGCTGAACAGCATTCTTTTCCTATCAGAGGCCATCTGGTCAGTCTCCCTCAGTACCCTCTGTGCTTGCCAAGAAACTGAAAATGCTAGTTTAAGACCTTGGGTCATCATGTTTTTTTTTCTGGTGGAGGGGCATTACAGAACAGAACTGATTGTTTTAAGCAGCGAAAGAGACCTGAATATTGTTTTTGTTCCACGCATGGGCAACAGAGATTAAGTCTCAGTAGTACAAACAGGATTGGCTGGGAGTGCTCTACCTTGTCGGATATTTGACAAGTTCTACTTTCTTTGTCCTTATTCAACTGGCTGTTTATGGGGGATTGACTTGCGATTGAAAATTGTCACATACAATGTCCGATTGAAAATTGTCACATACAATGTCCAAGCTGACTGGAAAAAAAAAATGATTGGTCAGTGATCACTTAGACGAAAAAATAATGGGATATTTGTCATCTTCGCCCAGAAAAAAAATCAGATATTCTGAGCCCTTTTTCAATGACTGTGTGATGTCCGACATCGATGTACAGCCCATTGTGAATTAACATGTGGTGTCCACCTGATGTAAATGAGAGAACATCAAATTGTTGAGTTTTGAACATGGCAAATCCTCTGGAACTTGAGGGAGATTTTTTTTGTTTTTATTATGGTACCTTTACTTCTTCAACTTGATCGAGTTAAACAACAGTACACGTATGTTCGGGTAAACAGTTTGCAGTGTTACTGAAAATGAGCCAGAAAACAAAATAACGCACTCAGTTTGAAACAAAGTGCTAAGTAGCACAGATTTATTACACACTGCAAAACAGACAAAGTAGATTTCAGCAATGCACTTTCTTCAGGGTTCACAAAGAACATGATTAAAAAAAACACACACAAAAAGCAGCACAAGCAGCATCCCCCACATTGCAGTCAGCTTGAGAATGGCAGTGCATGAAAGAGGAGTGGAGAAATGAGGACAGTTCAAAAACAGAAAGCAGGGAATGGTGTTGGAGGATGGGTAAGGAGTGGGCTGGATCTCCAGTATCAGAAGGTGTGTGTGTGCGTGTGTTTGTATATGTGTTTGTGTGTGTGTGTGACTGTGACTCAATGTGTGTGTTTGTGTGTGTGTGACTGTGACTCTGTGTGTGTGTGTGTGTGTGTGACTGTGACTCAGTGTGTGTGTTTGTGTGTGTGTGACGGTGACTCTTTGTGTGTATGTGTGACTGTGACTCTGTGTGTGTGTGTGTGTGTGTGTGTGTGTGTGTGTGTGTGTGAGAGAGATAGAGAGAGAGAGAGAGAGAGAGCAACTCTGTAGATGGGGGAAGGGAGGGGGGGAGGGACAGAAGGAGCCAATGAAGAATGGGATGAAAGGTGGTAACAAACATTGTATCATGAACTACACACAAACAGTGATATAGTAAACATACAAGCAATATCATATCAGAATATTCAACCACACTGAGGCATAGCAAACTGTATGTGTTTGGCAACAAAGGGAAATTAAGTGTATGTGAGAAGGAAGGGTCAGTCGCCACATGGGCCTACCAGCGTTTGTCCCCAGCATAGGTTACTGTACCCTAGCACAGAGGAGTTGGGGGGGGGGGGGGGGGGGGGTGGGGGGGGGGGGGGGGGGGGGGGGGGGGGGGGGGGGGGGATAGAAGAACTCACAGTTAAAAAAGTTTTATCACATACAACTGATCAGGAAACAGATGCTACCTCCCCCCACCCACCCACCCACCCCCCCCCAAAAAAAGAGGGAGAGGGGTTGGGAGTGAGCTGAGGGCAGAGAGGGGAGGAGATGGTGGGGAAGGGTGGTGGGGGAGAAGGGAGCTTTGGAAGAGTGAGACAAAGAGACAAAGACAGTTGCAGGAGAGAGACAGAAAGATGATGTTTTCACTTCAGAAGACCATCCATTCACACGGTTCTCAGAGTGTGTTAAGCTAGAATGGACAGAGACATATGCATGCATTTATGTGAGAGGAATGTGTTTACATATGGCCGGGATTTTTTTCTGCTCAGGTGGATAGTGCATATGACTCACTCTCTTCTTAAACAACTATCACACTAGATGTTGTGCTTAAGTACAGGGAGGGATGGGGGAGTGGGGGCAGAAGAGGGAGGGACTGTGTATGTGGCTAATATAGGTGCACTAATGAGCATGTGTGTGCATATGCACATACATGCTCATTCATGTGCCCATGTGAGTGTTGACATATATCTGTAGTTGTGTGTTGAAGGAGCTGGGGGTGGGGGTGGGGTGATGATTAATGTGGATCAGTACAGTAGAAAAAGAGTGTAAGCCTGAAGCAGTAGGTACATGTATGAAAATTTTTTGATTGTAATACAACTACAAAAATAGATAAAACAAATGAACTTGAGAAGTTGAAGAGGACAGTAGAAAGAAAAAATAGAAAGGGTTAATGAAGAGAGAGGCAGACAGACAGAGAGAGAGAGAGAAGGCTGGCGAAGAAAAAACAACTACAAATATAGGTAAAGCAACATGTATCCAAGAAGCGGAAGGATAGTGGAAAGAAAGAAAACTGTTAAGGAAGAAGAGAAAAGGGGATAAAGAGAGTGAGAGATGGAGAGGAGAATCATGCTGAACAAAATCTGGAGAGTACTGTTACTTTTTTTTAATATTTTTTTTGTTGTTTTTGTCTGTTTTTGTAATGTAAAAAGCTACATTCTTGTCAAAAATGTACTCGTCTGTTTTACATCATGCATTGAATAAGCATTACTTTGCACCTTGTTTTTGTTTTGTATTTCTCTGTATTTTAGCATATTAAAGATTAAAAGATCGGTGCCTTTTACTTCGGAGTGGGTGAAGATCAGTCGAGCTGAAGGCTGCAGAAGCCCCCCCGAGCCTTTTGGCATTAGTGAGGTGGGAAGGGAACAGGGCAAAAGAGAAAAGTGGATGGGGCTAATCAGTTCAGATTCAGCTTCAAATAATGGTGCTGAGCTGTTCAGATCAACCTGCACACACACAAACCAAGAATATGTAGAAATGAATCCTCTCACTTTCCTTATTTGAAGACATTGTGAAATGCAGATTGAGAAACATCAAGGGTTGAATGCTGGCTCCAGTAAATGAAATGGAAATAAATTCTACATTTTTTTTTACAGAGAGGGCATTGATACATTTTTGGGAACATTTGGCTTACCAGGCTGAGCAAAAGGCATGCAGGAAGGAATGGATAGAGGGAGAAAAGAGAAACAAGTGGATTAGTGAACATGTTTGCTGGAAGAAGTACAGTTTAGTCAACATGAGAGAGAAGTGTGCCACTGCAAGTCAGAGTCTGTGCCCAGATACTCTGGTGTCTTTCTTCTCCTCTTTAAAATTGTTTACTTAGATACTTGCATGCCAGTCCTTTCTCATTACTCAGTCCATGAGAGAATAAATTTGAATGCAACATTGAAAGAAGGCAGCCCCTATTGCCTTTTTCTGGCAGACTGTTACCACCAAATATTCTTTTGTCCTCAAAGTCTATTATGTTATCTCATATTTTGAAGTGCAATGTTGTATAACTATAAGGCTACCTCTGTTTGGACACCTTACTGTCTTGACCAATGGTGACTTGAGATCTGCAGTAGGTTTACGGTCCATGTCAGCCCAGGTGAAAGCACTGATGGTCCAAAAAGCACATCAATTCAGGGCTCAGTGCACTTGCTTCAACTCGATCTGTACTTGCATATACATATAGTTACATTTGTTTGTTCCAGTAAGTAAATGCGATGCATACAACATGTGCACAGCACATCTAGATGTGATCTTCCAATTTAGAACACTGACACTGACAGGCAAAACACAGTTGCTGCATGGGTGGTACAGAAGGAAAAATCGTGGTGTACTTGCCAGTAGACTCAGGTCTCTAGAGCAGCCAGTCATCTACAAGCTGATTTAAAATGAAACAGAGTGTATATGGAGAACTATAGAGGCTAACTTTGACTGGTTCCCAAAGGAAGAAGGTAAGATAGATGCTGTGGGTGGGGTTTTACACACACACACACACACGCACACACACACACACACACACACATACACACACACACACACACACACACACACACACACACACACACACACACACACACACACACACCTCACTCACGCACACACACTCACTCACTCACACACATACACGCGCACACACACACACACACACACACACACACACACACACACACACACACACACACACAAAATGGTAGGTAGGCACTCAAGGTCTGACCAGCGCATTGTGCTAATGCATAGGTCAGACATCCGCTGAGTTGTAGCCACGAGACCCTCTTCTTCAATTGTCTCGTCTTTGTTGTTAATTCATTTATCCATCAGTTTCAATCATGCATAGTGTGGTCTCCAAACTTAGCAGATGTGGTGTAGCGTATATGGACTAGTCCACACGCAGTGACACCTCCTTGATGAAACTGAAACTGGGGTTTAAGATGGAGGTGGCTGGCTACAGGCATGGACTTTTGCCAGTGGCAGTTTAGTTTGGCCCCATTAAGTATTTTTCACAAATACTTAATTCTTGATTGCTGTTTTACAGTGCAAACTTTTTCATGTGTTTCTGAGACTCGCTCAAATATCAGTTGCGATGCTGTTATCGGATCTTTGACATGAGCTTCAGCCTTGGCAAAGACTTGGTGTTGTACACAGCAAAATCAATGTCCAACATTCTTATGCTTCATAGGTAGGATAACATTCCAAACTTCCAAAGTAATTCCAAACTACACAAACTAATTACTCATATTTCAAATTTGTATCAATATGTTTGGATGTGGCTGCTTGTAGATCCAGGTGCTAATTAACATTTTTGATTAATTGATTACTTATTTAATATGATAGTTACTGACCCATTTTTGAGACAAATGAAACCCTTCTCTAAAAGTGTGTGTGTGTGTGTCTGTGTCTGTGTCTGTGTGTATATTTGTGTGTGTTGTGCAGGTTTCATGATCTGCAGGAGCGGATCACTCCCATGGTATATGAGAGATATGATGTCACTCAGGCCTGCCCCACACAGGGCTGTCAGTACAATCTGAAGCACACACACTACACACTGCAACTGGGTAAGTGTATGTCTGTGTATCTGTGTTTATTTGTGAATTTGTGTGTTCTACTTTATGTGTGTGTGCTTGTGTGTGTGTGTGGTGTGTGTGTGTGTGTTGTGTGTGTGTGTGTGTGTGTGTGTGTGTACATAAATTTGTGTCTGTTCCACTGATTATGAACACAGGTCTTTTACTGCATGGGCTATAATGAACTTGAGTTACATTGACATGAACGCAATATTTTGTTTTTTAGTTGCATAGTTGCTTATTTGGAAGATACATTATCCTTACACTGTTTATACAAATTTTAATTCAACATTTATTACTCTAATTTTTTCCTGATTCCTGTTTTAATATATGCAACATACTCATGGTGGTGGAATGTTCAAAACTTCTTATGTCAGTGTACTGTACGTCGCTTTTTCAAAATTTCCTATGTGATTCTATGTTCTTCTAATTGTGTGTGTATGTAGGTATGTGAGAGAGAGAGAGAGAAGAGAAAGAGAGCAGAGAGCAGAGAGAGAGAGGAAGAGAGAGAGCAGAGAGAGAGAGAGAGAGAAGAGGAGAGAGGCAGAGAGAGAAAGAGAAAGAGGCAGAGAGAGAGAGAAAGAAAACAAACTGTTGTCCACACTTATCTAAGGTTGTGTTGATTGAAGATTGAACTTCCCTAACCTATATTTGATTTACAGAGTTGTTGTGTGGTCTATATTCAGGTCCTTATTGCTTAATTGATAGAAAATATGGTTGCTGGTGCCTTTGTGTGTGTGTGTGAAAGACATAAATCTCTGAAAGATGAAGTATGTACACACAAAAAATCTCCTGTATCATATTTTTGTTGTTGTTATTGTTGGACTACAAGTTTGGTGCAGGCAGTAGATAGATAGATACATAGACAGATGCGTACATACATACACGCATATTTGTGTTGGTTCATACATACTTATATAGCTACTTCACATGTAAATTAGAAGAAAAAATTTTTCAAGTGTTTTGTTTCTCTTAAAAGAATTCTCATGAGTTAGTCATGTTTCTCTTAAGTTTCACTTGTTTTTTCTATTTAAAAAACTTAAATACATTTATCAAATCAGTGTAGAGTTTATTGTAAATGAAAGAATAGCTTTATGACAATATGGAAGAATGGGATAGTGAAATGCCTTACATCTTCAGCAGTTGGAGGTTTGAACATTAAATCTTTTTTTTTTTCCTTTCTATTGTTCAGACTGGCTGCAAGCAAGTCATCCCAGAGGGAGGCCAAACCTTTGCCCGCTGGAGCACTACCGTATCCATGAATACGCTAAGGTTTCTGCTGGCAAAAAGTTATCGCACACAGGGTGGGTCAGGAGTACCTGGCCGTGTGGAAGAGATCTCACCCATCGTCGCCGCGGACGCGACTGCCCAAATATCCCCGCATCGATATCCCTCTGGTGCCTAAGGTGGAACTGACGGAGCAGGAAATCCAAGAATCGATGGTGAAGAGTGGGGATGAAGGGTCAGGGGGAGGAGAAGGTCATTAACGGCTTCAAGAAGTTTGATGCCAGCGACCTTTGTCCTGACAAGCAGTGCATGTACCGTGCACAAGTCCACTTCCACTGCGGGCGACCACGCTGTCAGACACCTCCACAGACCGGATCGATGTCCTCAACTTGCATGCCAAAGACTTTCACAGTTTGTGTCAACATCCCTGGACAACTTTGAGTTCTTCGACCGCAGTGTCAACTGTCGACGTGGGCACTGCAGCAACAATCGTATAAATCGCCACTTCCACTGCACCTTCCCACACGCTGCGACTATTCCTTTGTGCGGCACAGCACCCATGGCACAGCACTGCAAAAAGCATCATGGAGACCCCAGCATACTGCCAAGCCTGTCACTCCCACAGCCACCTCTTCCAAAGCCCCCTCCACCCCCTGTCTCCAGGCACACGTATCACCCCCCATTCAGCTTGGCTCATCTTTCTGGCGGCGACCTGACGGTCAGACCTACTCCCTATAGTTCCTGCACAGCAAGCACTGGATAAAATGTGGTCAAAGCGGCAGGCACTTCTACCCTCTCTCAGGTCTGCCCACAGCTGTGTCAGCCACCCCTGTCAGCATGGTCGCCCTCTAAGGGTCAGCCATTAACTTCAGCCCTGACCTTGACCTTTCCTGCCAAACCTGGTGTCAGCCAGTATAGCCCGTCATGGCTCCTATGACATCGAGCACCATGGTGTCCACTACCAACAACATCATGCATGGTCATTGCTGGAACCTGCTGGCAGGCACCATGGNTTCTCTTAAAAGAATTCTCATGAGTTAGTCATGTTTCTCTTAATTTCACTTGTTTTTCTATTTAAAAAACTTAAATACATTTATCAAATCAGTGTAGAGTTTATTGTAATGAAAGAATAGCTTTATGACAATACGGAAGAATGGGATAGTGAAATGCCTTACATCCTCAGCAGTTGGAGGTTTGAACATTAATCTTTTTTTTTCCTTTGTATTGTTCAGACTGGCTGCAAGCAAGTCATCCCAGAGGGAGGCCAAACCTTTGCCCGCCTGGAGCACTACCGTATCCATGAATACGCTAAGGTTTCTGCTGGCAAAAATTATCGCACACAGGGTGGGTCAGGAATACCTGGCCGTGTGGAAGATCTCACCCATCGTCGCCGCGGACGACCGCCCAAATATCCCCGCATCGATATCCCTCTGGTGCCTAAGGTGGAACTGACGGAGCAGGAATCCAAGAATCGATGGTGAAGAGTGGGGATGAAGGGTCAGGGGAGGAGAAGGTCATTAACGGCTTCAAGAAGTTTGACGCCAGCGACCTTTGTCCTGACAAGCAGTGCATGTACCGTGCACAAGTCCACTTCCACTGCGGGCGACCACGCTGTCACACCTCCACAGACCGGATCGACGTCCTCAACTTGCATGCCAAAGACTTTCACAGTTTTGTCAACATCCTGGACAACTTTGAGTTCTTCGACCGCAGTGTCAACTGTCGACGTGGGCACTGCAGCAACAATCGTATAAATCGCCACTTCCACTGCACCTTCCCACGCTGCGACTATTCCTTTGTGCGGCACAGCACCATGGCACAGCACTGCAAAAAGCATCACGGAGACCCCAGCACACTGGCCAAGCCTGTCACTCCCACAGTCACCCCTTCTAAAGCCCCCTCCACCCCCCTGTCTCCAGGCACACGTATCACCCCCATTCAGCTGCTGCGGCGACCTGACGGTCAGACCTACATCCCTATAGTTCCTGCACCAGCAGCACTGGATAAAAATGTGGTCAAAGCGGCAGGCACTTTCTACCCTCTCTCAGGTCTGCCCACAGCTGTGTCAGCCACCCCTGTCAGCATGGTCGCCTCTCAAGGTCAGCCGTTAACTTCAGCCCTGACCTTGACCTTTCCTGCCAACCTGGTGTCAGCCAGTATGCCCGTCATGGCTCCTATGACATCGAGCACCATGGTGTCCACTACCAACAACATCATGCCTGTCATTGCTGGAAACCTGCTGGCAGGCACCCATGGGAACAGCCGTATCCTCTGCCCCTCCTCTGACCGTTCTGCTGCAGCAGAAGTCGGACAACCCCATGCCTCAGCCCTCCTGGTCGGCCATGCGAAACAGCATGCACTACAGTGTGCAGCCAGCTGTGGTCGCCCCTTCTGCAAGCTGAAGAAGAAGGACCACTACCACTGTCTGGAGTGCAACCAGGCCTTTTCTGACCCTGCCAGGCTGCGTGGACACATCAGCAAACATGGCGTCAAGTTTAAGAAGTTGAGCCAGCTCCACAGCAGTGCCAGCCCAGCTGCTGCTTCTACTGCTTCTCCCTTTGCCAAGATGCAGGAGCCAGAACAGATCCAGGAGAAGTGGTTTTGGATTTGTCCACCAGTAAAGGCAGAGAGGCCAGAAGCTTCACGGAGGAAAGGCAGGTTGGAGAAGACCACTTGGAGGAATTGGCAGAAGACGACAATGACAGTCTGTCGTCTTCTCTCAATCTCAGCATGGGCAAAATCACCAACTGTTTGACTCCACAGAACAGCGCCATTTTGGATCTGTCTGAAACCAACAACGAAGGGTCATTGATTATTGATGAACACAGCAGCCAGTCTGAGGATGAAAACATGGCAGACATCGGCATGAATGGAATGATGATGAAGAGGAAAGCTTGTCAGACTTGAGCCTCTCAGCTAGCACCTCCATCACATCCAGCCCCAACACGTCACGTCGCTCTGGTCGCAAGAGAACAGCCCCAAATCATTTTGACTTTGTTCCTAGCGATGATGCTAACCTGGTCGCCAAGCAGATGAAGCTCAAACTCAGCGGCCCAATCCCCTGCACCACAATCCCAGTCCCCCCTGCCCCCTCCAACATCCCTGAAGGTTTCATTCGCATCAAGTGCGGCACCGACTGCACCTACACCAGCTGCAATTATCGCCATTCAGTCAGCCATTTCCACTGCCTGAGACCAGAATGCGGCTATGGCTTTAGCGACAAGTCTCGCATGGAGAATCATCTGGACCGGCACAAACGTCTGGACAAGTTGATGGGAGAGGAATTCCGACAGTTCCGGGCACAGTGAGCTGCGGGCGAGGGGACTGCGAGTTTTCTAAGAAGGCTTCCCACTTCCACTGTGAGAAGTGTGCTTTTGTGTGCGCGGATTCCAGCAAGGTGCTGGCCCATAGGAAGTACCACGCCAAGATGGACAACATCAGCAAGAACGGGCTTCCAGAAGTTTGGAGCTCTACAGACTTGCGGGGTGCTCATGTGCAGCTACAGCCGCAAGCAGACCCACTACCACTGCACCCACGAAGGCTGTAACCATGCTGTACTGGGACCCGCCCAGATGGCGCCACACAAGCTGAAACATGCCTCTCATGGGGTGTGAACCCACTGCTGCCAGCAAACGAAAAAAAACAGTTTTAATTATGATTGTGGTCTTTGTTTGTGCCCTGGTATTTATTGTGGTCCGTGTGTGTGCGTGTGTAAATGAGTGTGTACATGCCTACACCATGTATGTGTGTGGGCGCAAATAGGCACTGTTCTTTTGCCCAGAGATGGCATGCCGTATGTGAGGAATTATGAAGTAAGTTACCAGTTTGTGTGTTGACAATGTATGTATCATAATTGTGTATGTGAACTTCAGTTTATTGTAAGACTTCTTTTATTTCAGAAGAAAAAGAAGAATCCAGGTAAACTGATCTTAAGAATGCATATATATATATATATATATATATATATATATATATATATATATATATATATATATTAGGAGAAAACAAATGCAAGCCATCCCGTGTGTTGGCAAAGATTTTTAAGTTTGTGAGAAAAAGAGGGGAAAGAAACATTAGGGCATTCGATTATAACCATGAACTGTTTTGTTGACTAGCAGCATATGGGGACCATCGTAGTCCATCTTGAAAAGCAGAGTCTGTCATATTGTGCAGTCAGAGGCTTTTTGTTCACTGACTTGGACTCATCAGTCAAATGCAGCTGATTAATGATACAAGGAAGGTCAAAGTGTAAAACAGAATATAATACAAGGAGGGTCAAAGTGTAAACAGAATAGTCAGTCTTGTTACCCAAACAGTGCTCACGTAAGCACTGAGAGCAGACAAGAATTGTGCAGAAAGCCTCTACTTGGATATCCTAAGAGATGCAATGTCTCGCTGATTGACCGAACAAGAATATGTGGAACAAGTGCGGTTTAACAATTCCTCCGTCATTAGAACAATGACTCGGCAAAGATAATGAGTTCAGAATAGGCCCAGAACAGCTGTCGCCTGCCGTCCTGCAGACCTTCATTCTGAAGGAACATGAAAGAAAAACAGCACTCCTAGCATGAGAATTTCTTGTTGTTCCCCTGTCCATTAAATGCAGGTCTATCACTGAAGATAATGTATTTTTACTGGGATTACCTTTGATGTCTTTATCTCTCTCTCTCTCTCTCTCTCTCTCTCTTATGTGGCATTATTAATATCTTTTAAAACATTCACTAATTGTAAAGAAAAAATACTGAGGTTTATGTTGTTGTTGTACCCTGGCTAAAAGACTCTAGGGATCATTCGAACAGCTGAAGTACTTGAACACTATGGTACAAGTGCATCAGCTGGGGATGAGAACATTACGTGTGTGACTGTTTTTGATTACCCCGCCAAGTGGGCAGCCACATGTTATGCTAGGAGCTTGTCACAACTTAAGACAGTCCCCGCATAGTTATGCAGAGCATAACAACATTTTTATGAAGCCTTGGTGTTCTATGCCAATGTCAATTAGCCTGACACAGCCTTAAGCCAAGACAGACTGAGGTTTATGAGCCTAGGGATAAATGTACAGAGGAGATTGCAAAGATTGTAGAAGCCAGTAACTCAAAACAGCCATCGCTATCCCCCTTCAAATGGGCATAACTTTTTTTTATCATCAGGAAATCTTAAATGAGGCAAAGAATAGTAAACAGTAAAAAAAAAAAAAAAACCCAGATAAGGTAACACTTTTCTCCTTGTGTGAAATTAAAATGCCCGTAACTCCAAACAATGTTCTGTGTGCTCTCTGTTGGCATTTCTGTAGTGTGATTAGGTGTCACAAGCCGCATTCGTTTGGAGTTATGGGTGTGTGATTAATCTCATTGTGGGAGAAAGAGTTACCCTACCTGTGCATTGTTTCTTAGTTTTGGTTGTAGCTCTTTCATTCCTATAACTTGCTCATTTTCATCCTTTTTCTTAGTCATTCTTATGTGAAAGTATTCGAAAAAGTCTGCGAAGTTTAAGTATGTGTATTTTAAAAACTTGCAAAATAGAATTAAGACCTGGGTGGTATGTGTACATCTTAAAATTTGCGAAATAAAATTAAGACCAGTTTCCCAACAGAGGTGCATATATATATATATATATATATATATATATATATATATATATATTTTTTTTTTTTTTTTTTATATGGGTGTTTCCTTGATGACAGATACCTGATTTTAAAATGACTACCATTTGTATATATCAACTCCACATTCCTTTTTACCCACCAACATCTTTCATGATTGTATAATTTTTATCCTGATCTGTCAGTTTTCTCTTTAAAGTCACTATGCAGACTCTCGTTCTTGTTTATTTTACATTATTTGTCAGTGCAAGAAAACAACTTGATTATGTTACACAAGGGGAGACAGTTTCAGCATTTTGCAACCAGATTTTGTGTGTGTGTATGTGTGCATATTACTTGTTCACACAATATTTTCTAATGGTTGAAGTAATCAGTTCTTAAATGATTTATTAATTATTTATCTCTAGTAAAAAAAAAAAAAAGATAAAAATGAAAAAAAAAAAAGAAAGAAAAAAAAAGAATCAAGGTTCTGTAAAGTAGAAAATATATTTTCCGATAATGAAAATGATTGCTGGAGGTAGTATTATATGACCCACTGTGCTTCATGAAAAACTGTGTAAGTGCAGTATTTGATATTTTGTTCAGCTGAAAAGAAAAAAAAAACTTGCAACCAGTAATTTCAGAAGTCTTGCATTATAGTAGAATTTCATCAGATTATACAGTCAGCACCATATTTGTTACATATTTCACACACATATTTCAGAAATGAATCATCATTGAAATTTCAGGAACTCCGACCATATATAAAACTAGTCATTCCAAATGTTTCTTTTGCTGAATAGTTTCATATAAGATTTATCACAGAAGACAATCAAACATTCCCGACGTCGATGTACCATTGTTATGCGCATTCCGTTGTTCACCCAGATGTTCATTCTTTGCTGACAGACATAAAAGTGATAAACTGTTATGAGTAGAACGCAGAGTGATTCAAAAGTCAAACAAACAAAAGTTGTAATGTTCTGACAAAGGAATCTCTAAGAACCCCATTTCCAACTGTTTCCTCCTCTCTCCCTGTTTCTCTTTCCTCCTGTAACAGAGAGGGAAAAGAGAGTGAACAAACCCTTTTTTGTGTAAGGCACAGAGATTCTTCTCACTGTTTGCCCCTATCACATACATCAGGTGATCTCCCTTACATTTCTCCCTGCCAATGGCAAGAACGTGTACAAGTTCCAATGCATTAGAAAGCTCAGAATTCCAATATGTGAATAGTTTTACTCAAAAGAGATAGAGGTGAAAAACAAAGTTTAACACAGTCTAGTTTCTAGAGCAGCTTCTTTCTGTCTAAAATCCACTTTATCTTCAATTGAAACAAGAAAAATGTTGTCATTTAGGCATAGAGAACAAAAGGATTTTATTTTTGTGTTCACTTCTGCATCGTGATCCTAAACATCTTCTTTTCGGTAGGAAGGGCCATCAGAATTTTTACTCTCCACACACCGATTTGTCAGAAGCAGACTGATTTCATAGACTTAACCTTCACCAACCATCTCACTCAGATTTTTCAAACAGACATATTGTACACCAACCATCTCACTCAGATTGCTCTTACAGACACATTGTACACCAACCGTCTCACTCAGATTGCTCTTACAGACACATTGTACACCAACCGTCTCACTCAGATTGTTCTAACAGACACAAATTTACACCAACCATCTCTCAGATTGTTCTTACAGACACAATATCCACCAACCAATTCTCAGATTTTTTCATAGACACTATGTCCACCAATCATCCCACTCAGATCGTTGTTACAGACACAATATCCACCAACCATCTCTCTCAGATTGTTTTTATGGACACAGTGGTCACTGACCATCTCACTCAGATTTACTTTTACTGACACAGTAGTCACAGACCCATCTCACTCAGAATGTTTTTACAGACACATTGGTTCTGACCGTCTCGCACTGCCACTCTAACAACTGTCGCACTAAACAGAGCGCTCATACATGCGCAGTGTTGATCAGTTATCTTTGACTTTGTTCCGGATGCCTGTCACAGTTACCTGTGTCTCTGTCTTGCATGGGAAACAAGGCGAGTTGTGACACACCATGAAAAAACTTGGTATCAATAGAAGGGTTGAGATATCCAGAGCACCTTAGCTGTATTCAGCAGTGCTGATGGTTGTAACCAGATCGCTCTCTTTGTGGTTTGTGTCTGGAGTGGAACTGGTACCAAAACATGTCAGAGGACCAGTGCATGGACTTCATGTTGTAAACATGGATTATAGTGGTGTTTGACAGGTCTGAATGTTAGGACTGTGCGTGAAGTAGTGAAGTGTGTAGAGCAGACTGACAAAAAGCGGTTTGAGGAAGCTATGAAGGAAAGGAATCTTCCTTGTCACCATGTGCAATTGATTGTGTCATGCCAGTGTGAAAATAAATCTGACAACTAAATCAGAAAATGCAGAGAGAGAGGGATGTAAAAGCATAGAAAGAGTACTTGAACATCCCCTCTCAAGATCCCAACCAAGTAACTTTAATTTCCTAATATACAAAGGGTGGAAGGAGAAGATGGCCAAGTTGAAAAAAAAAAATGTTAGTGAAGCGGAGTTTCACAAACTTTGTATGTTGGTAAAATGCCATATGCTGTTATACAGGGTTTTAAGGTGGAGGAGAAACTCTTTTCGGTTGTTGTAGCAATATGGTTGTGACATTATTTTCCTTGGCCTTATTCTTGTCTGGACCAATTGTCTGCTGAAAAACAGTGAAGACTATATTCATGTTCACTTCAAAATGAACTGAAGTGAATGTACATTCCACAAAGATTTCTATTCCATCGTTATTTATGTCTATGTGTGTGACGTTGATGATTGTAAATCTACAGTTCTCCATTTCTTAAGCTGATGTCATACTGTTGAAATTCTGCATTCCTGTATTATATTTTTTGTTGTTCTCACTGTCTCTGTCTTTAATCTTGTTCTCCATGAAACTGCTGACATGAAACAGAGCATAACATGTTAAATGCAAATATAAGTGAGAGCTCTTTGACTGAATCGGACATACTCACAGCTACCTGGTGGCCCCTGTTGTATCTTTTGATCATTATTTTTGTGGCATTCCTCAGCGTATTTCTGTCTACCTGGTGGTGATCACTGTGGGTCTTGACGGTCAAAAGACTCAAAGTAGGGCAGGCATACCTGTTCATGAAACACTTCAGTTGTGGCATCAGTCTTTGTCTGTTAGCCTTTGTAGCATTCAGCTTTGCACAACAACAAAGACCTGCTGAAACAGTGCTGTTCAATTAGTGGTGAAGCATTACATGGATAGAAACCCTTAATACTGTGCACCCTGTTTTGAAGTCGGTGCTGAAATTTTGGTGTAAAACATATCATTTGGTTAAAGCTATAAGGCATTGAAATCCTTTAGTTGCACATTCACTGGTTACTACTTTTAGCGTCACTACTGTTAGCACCAGAAAATATTGGAGATGATCTTATACAAATGGAAACCTGACAGTGGTCAGTGGTTTCTTTGTCATCAGACTTTGTTTTGTGCTGAAGACAGCTCAGAGACAAAACATTGAATGGTGAATGAGAAAATTGATGAAGTGAAATGTTAACTCAGCAGTTCTAGAAAGTGGTATTTGATAGTAGAGCAGAACACGTATCTGCCATGAGTCTTTATGCCTTTGTCTTGAGCCACAGGCGTGCTGTCAGCTATTATTTATGACTCACGTCAAGTTGAACAGTGGGACCCAGCAGTTCCTAATGCAGTGACTAAAAGTGAGGTATATTGTTTGACCCAGATTCAGCAGCTCCGTTTTCAGGAGAAGGGGCTGGGGTGCTTTGGTGAAAATGATTGAGGGAAGGAGGATACTCTGTTGCATATCAGGAACTAAGGCCAGACACTTTAACCATGAATGTTAAAACATTGAAAATCATTTTGATGTCAATTCATTCTTACTCTAGTATTTACTTCATAAAAAAAGGGGAAAAAATAAAAGAAAATAGTGGCATTTAGGTGCTGACACACATCAGGCATATCAAACTTTTGCTTCTAAACAAAGTAATAAATACCAACATTTTAAAATGCACACACACACACACACACACACACACACTTCCTTCAACACCCCCCCCCCCCCCCCCCCCTTCCTGTCCCACATCCATTCCAGATCCCCTGTCCTTCTCCCAAATCCTACATTAGTACATTAAAATCTTCAGTTTATACATGATAATTTGACCTACAACACAGAGTCGCAAGACTAGACTTTGTGTTGCCTGTGAACATGTTTCTTTTTACTATAATAGCAACATTTGTAGTGTAAACAATGAACTTCTTGACTTTTCCTTCATTCTCCAGTGTGGTTCATTTCCTTGTCAGAATAAAAACTGTCAAATGTTTTTCATGTTCCTCAAAAAGATGATGTGGACAACTTGTATTTTGTAATGAGAAATGTGATTTTTCTTGTGTCTTTTATTCCTTGGTTGAAGAAAACCATGTAATCTACAAAATTGTGATTGCCATATTCTTTTAGTGGTAAGTCATTTTGATGTGACATAATAGGAATGATGTCATCTGTATTCCTGCTTTATCCATGCAGAATGCTATATCCACGCAGAATGCTACAGGTATTTGTTTAAAAGAATGTCATAATGTGTTTTTACAAAAGTAAATTTGTCTCACTCTTATTGTTCTGTCTTCTGTCACCGTCCCATTTGGTTTAAATATTTCCTCTTAATCTATGCAAAGAATGTATTGCTTATTTATTTTCGTATGAAATGGTTATTAATTCTTTCTAGCACTTTCTGTGAGCTGATTTCTTTTTCAATCTGTGTATTTCTCACAATTATGTATGCAAAAAGGGGAGCTACAGATAATCTGTTATTTTTTATAATGACTGTGTGTCGCAGTATATAAACGTTTTTATCCTGTCATAATGCATGAGGTCACATGGGGCTGCTGAATTTCTCTAGCTTCTTTCCTAATCACAAGCCAGGGGACTAAGAGAAAGCATAATGCTGGCTTTCGTTTGATAGCATGGTCATTATCTTAGAGTGATGGCGCTTCAATAGTAAAAGGGGCTGGAAAAAGAGGCTGAATCACATAATTTACGTATTTGGGCATCAGTAGCAATGTGTGTGTGTGTGTGTGTGTGTGTGTAAAAAACAGCGCCCATGCTACTCTTGGTAATGGTTTACCTTTATGAACAAAGTTGTCTTTTCTTGCCTGATGCCTCTTTGGACTTTTCATTACTGGGTAAGGGAAGAGCTGAGGGGGTGGCAGAATTTTGTACAGATGTGTGTGAATCAACCTCTCATATATTTATATACTATTTTCCCCATTTCCATGGGACTGCTGAGGTAGGAAGGATGTTACAAACACTGAATCATGTTGTAAACAATTTGATTTATGCACACTGGTTACAAGTATGCTGAATTTACACTGCTGAGTTGATATCACATGCCGTTTCCTATTTATGTGTTCTTTCTACACCTTTTTTGTACATACACCATTGTCACAGATTATGTTCCTATGTGGGTAGAAGCATATGAACACCGGACACCTTACTGTGGAGTCTGCATCCACATGGAGTGTGATATGTTTGATTTTGATAAATACTGTTGTGTATGCTGTTGGGAGTGGAAGTGATTAAAGAGGGTCAGAGATGTGTATAGCATTCCATTGCTTTATTACAGATTTATTTTGTTTTGACAAATTACATGTTGATTTTTTTTTTCATAAATCCTTTTCACATCCTCCTTTACTTCATTTTATTGATCATTAAATCCATCAGATGAAATATTTCAGAAAATGAAACAGGGTTATTAATGATATGATAGACATGTATCGTATGGCTGAGCCCTGTTACGGTGGGGATTTTATGCAAAGCAACAGGTAAGACCAGTTGTATTCTAAATCCAGTTTTGTGTTGTGAAGCATAACACATGAGGCAACTACTTGATGTTCCCTCCCAATTCTTTTACAATTCATTAGATGTCTGTGGAGATAATGCTGTGGAGTGTACACAAGACATTATGCTATTAGTGTGCATGTGTTGGGAGAGAATGAGTTGGTACATACAGTGTACGTATGTGTACTAATTTAGAGAGAGAGAGAGGGAAGCAGATTGTCTCAGTGCTTACCAGCATGAGCATGCTGTTGAAGATTGTACGTTACAGTAGTGTACAGGTAATGTCTACATTGCTTGCAAGTCACTTTATTGCTGCCTTTTTCTTTCCGATTCTGGGCAAGTGGATATCTGTATCGATTTTTTGCAGGCGAGTGTGATGCATAGATTTTGTAGCTTGTCAAAGAATGCAGAATACATTGGGGCACTGTCCATGTTCTTTTGAATTGAGGTTAAACTGGAGATGACTAATGTTTTGGATGCCACAGATGACAAAGACTGTGGGTGTGACTTTTTGGATAAAATGATTTTCATGCAACTCTATGACTGGCTTTTGTGTTTTTGTCCCAAACTAAAAGATTCATTTTTTAGTCTTTGACAACACTGTTTTGATTCATTTACCAATACAATATTGAGACCATCACTTTTGAATGTTCATATTATCGTAACATATTTATTCTAAGAACGAATGCAGATGCTTTGATACTATTCGATGGTCTTTTTTTTTTTCAGTTAAAATTAGAAAACAGAGTTATTAAGTCTAGAAAGTACTTTTGATTGTTTGTTTTTCTGTGTTTAAATATTTTTTCAATCATAAAATAAAAGGTTTTGTTGTTAATCATATGGAGCTACGTATTAACAGTTCAAAAGTGGAACAGGATGACATTGTTGTAAATGTTAATACAGCCCTCCATCTTCTTGAATGATGATTTTAGTGGATGTTTTAGAGGTATACAAGAAGGTATATGTAATAATACAAGACAACAAGATGTGCAAAGGTTTTCCACAAGTCAAAGCTGTAATTGTCAACTTTGGTCTTTTCTTTTTTCTTTTCACGTTTCACAACGAACTAAGAACAAACTTTATTTACTGAGATCCGTCCATTGGTGTTCTCTTAAAATTTGTTGCACATTATCATGGTATTAGATTGTATGCATGGCAATACATTTCACAAAGAGGGTCCAGCTCTTATCCGTGTGTTTTATTAATGCAAACTGGAACGAAGCAATTAGGTGACATTCAGTACAAGCAGTTGTGAGTCACACACAGTGTCTGCACCCTCATAACCCTTCTTGTATGATAAATTCAAGTGTGTGTGTGTGTGAGTACTACGTATATGTGCAACTTGGTCTGCACCATGGTTTAAGAGAATGATAGAGAGAGAAGAAAATTTGCCATAGAATATTTGTAGCCTGTTCATTCTTGGAAGTGTTGAAACGTGTAGATACTCTAGATATGAAGTGGATTACAATAGGCCAGACTGGTTGCTTTTTTTTCTGAAAGAGACTTTAGGCCAACGTCTAAGAATTGTTTTCTTGAACAGACGTAATATTGTTTGTTTGTTGGAGTTTATCACTGTTACTTTTATAAGGGCGACTGCCTGAAACTGTAATGTATGTTGGCTACACAGCACATGTACTGGGTTTATGTGATGATCACAGAGAAAGAGCACATATGTGTTGTATGTAATGTACAAAAGAACATTTAGTTACCAAAAACTGACTCCCCAAATTGCTAATATAAGAAGTAAAACTGGTATTGATTGATTACTTGTGTGTTTTTAGACATTTGTCACAGCATGGTTTTTTTTGTTTTGTTTTATTTTTTATTTAAAGAGTTGTTGATTGCTACTATGTTCTTCATGTAAGCAGCTATTTCATTTTTCATCCAATGAAGAGAACTCGTGTCTGCTGCCTCCACATTCGTAGCAAGTGTTCATTTACATAATGTTAATGACCAGTGAACAAACTACTGCTGTGTCAGAAAACCTTTATGTTTCACATATTCTTTCACATTGCAACACTGCTGCGGTTCCCCCCCCCCCCCCCCCCCCCCCCCCCAATCTAATTGATGCATTCCATTTCTGATTGCTGCAGAGTTCCTGTTTTGTCACTGTGGCCATAATCTGTTGATATTGTACACTTTCACCACAATTCACTGCTGAAAAACAATTAGCCTCTGTTGTCTTAGAAAGAGGAAGCAGAATTCCACTTTGCCGCATTATTAATGCTTAGGTAGCAAGCGAATGATTGAGGGAGAGGGAGGGTAGAGGGGAAGGGGGTTGTTGGGATTCTCTTGACTGATTTATCAAGGGTTTCTTCTTGGTGTGGTTGTCTTGGTGTATATGTGTGTTTCTCCAATGGTTATGGGTTGATGGGTTATTTTGCATTGAAATTTAACAAAAGCACTGTGGAATTGTAATTATGAATCTTTTTGTGGGAAAATTTTTTATCTCTTATGTTAGAGTGGTGTGCTTGAGTATACACAACTTTCTTATTTTGTATTTTTTTGTTTGTTTGAAATATTTTGAGTGAAACTGAGAAAAACAACCTGGTTATGTGCGCATGTACATCGGGTAATGTTGTGGATTGCTGTTTCACCATTCCATTGAGTTAAATTTTTCATTCCATTTTCTTTAACATTTCATCTATGTCTTTACTGAGTGATAATATAAACAGATCATCTAAATCGTTCAGAGTGCATTTAGTCCCAAGGCTGAGTGTTAGAGTGGAAAAAAAGTTAGAGTGTGTGTGTGTGTGTGTGTGTGTGCGTGTGCATGTGTGTGTGTGTGTGTGTGTGTGTGTGTGTGTGAGAGAGAGAGAGAGAGGGAGAGAGAGGAGGAGAGATGGCTTTCATCACGTTGAAAACAGCAGGAGAAATCATGTCTGGAAGATTCTATTTTAACACTAGTCCACATACACAAGGTCATGAAGCTGTAGCAAAGCAATGGGCTGCACTTCACAATGGTTTAATCATAAAATCCGAAAACACACTAACCATGTTCCACTTCCCCTATGCATTTAATATCATTAGGGCTATCATTATAGCCCTGCTAACCAGGAACCGGAATAACTCAGTTGTAGTGCACCGGACTCGTAATATTGGAGATCCTGGGGTTGCAGGTTCGAATCTCCACCCAGCCATTTCGGTACCAGGGATTTTTCCCTCAGAGTTAATATTGGTTCTGACTCCATTTCCCATACAGTCCTTCTGCATGAGAAATGGAAAGAATGAAGTAAGTAAAGAAACTGAGTGAACAATATTGAAAGATACTGACTGGATGACATGGGAAATGACTGAATGAAGCGCCAGCTGGCAACTGGTCAGTTGGCACTACCCTGGTAGGCAGCCCGCGCCCATTGTATAAATGAGTGTGGATTGTAAAGCGCTTAGAGTTTGGTCTCTAGCCGAAGTATAGTTGCTATATAAGTGTTCATAATAATAATAATAATAATAATAACCACTCAGGGCCTTTTAAGAGGCTGTCACCTCCCAGCTATTTATACATACATCAAATTCACAGCATGCTAAATAATCTATGGATACTGTTAAGGCATATAAATCTAGGCCATTCTGAGGGCGCCAGAGATTCCCCTTAGTTTTTTTAACTGAAGGTTACAAAAACAATTGAAAAATTAATGATGGTGCTCTATACGTACACATAGATCAGGAATACATACACACACCACGGAATGGGACACTGCATTCATACAGCAATGTAGGATGCCCTAATAACACACAAACCACAGCAAGATTCCTCACATACACAGAAACCACTGCTTGGGACCCCCCCACCACCACCACCACCACCACACACATGCGCGCGCACACACACACACACACACACACACACTACTGCATGGGGCCCCACATACACACACACCTCTGCATGGGCCCCACATACACTCTACCGCATGGGGCCCCACATACACATACCACTGCATGAATTCCCACATACACTCACAACTGCATGAGGCCCTACATACACACTGTATGGGGCCCTACATACATATACCACTGCATGGGTTCCCACACATACACCACTGCATGGGACCCTACATACACACACCACTGCATGGGGTGCCACATACATACACACCACTGCATGGGTTCCACACATACACCACTGCATGGGGCCCTACATGCACACACCACTGCATGGGGCCCCACATGCACACACACCACTACACGGGGTCCCACATACATGCACACCACTGCATGGGTTCCAACATACACACTACTGCATGGGGTCCCACATACACACACCACTGCATGAATTCCCACATACACACACAACTGCATGAGGCCCTACATACACACTGTATGGGGCCCTACATACATACACCACTGCATGGGGCCCTACATACATACACCATTGCATGGGTTCCCACATACACACACACACCACTGCATGGGGCCCCACATACATACACACCACTGCATGGGGCACTACATACATACCCCATTGCATGGGGCCCAAAATACATACACACCACTGCATGGGGCCCTACATACATACACACCACTGCATGGGGCTCTACATACATACGCCATTGCATGGGGCCCCACATACATACACACCACTGCATGGGGCCCTACATACATACACACCACTGCATGGGGCCCCACATACATACACACCATTGCATGGGGCCCTACATACATACACACCACTGCATGGGGCCCCACATACATAGACACCACTGAATGGAGCCCCACATACATACACACCACTGCATGGGGCCCCACATACATACACACCACTGGATGGGGCCCTACATACATACACCACTGCATGGAGCCCCACAAACATACACACCACTGCATGGAGCCCCACAAACATACACACCACTGCATGGGGCCCCTACACACACACACACCACTGCATGGAGCCCTACATACACACACACCACTGCATGGGGCCCTACATACATACACACACCACTGCATGGAGCCCCACATACATACACACCACTGCATGGGGCCCTACATACATACACCACTGCATGGGGTCCTACCTACATACATACACATCACTGCATGGGCCCTACATGCATACACCACTGCATGGAGCCCCACATACATACACATCACTGCATGGAGCCCCACATACATACACACCACTGCATGGGGCCCTACATACATACACCACTGTATGGGGCCCTACATACACCACTGCATGGAGCCCCACATACATACACACCACTGCATGGGGCCCTACATACACACACCACTATATGGAGCCCCACATACATACATACCACTGTATGGGGCCCATGCATACACCACTGCATGGAGCCCTACACCACCCACTGCATGGAGCCCTACATACATACACACCACTGCATGGAGCCCTACATACATACACACCACTGCATGGGGCCCCACATACATACACACCACTGCATGGGGCCCCACATACATACACACCACTGCACCCCACACACCACTGCATGGGGCCCCACATACATACACACCACTGCATGGGGCCCCACAAACATACACACCACTACACACACATACACACCACTGCATGGGGCCCTACATACATACACACCACTGCATGGGGCCCTACAAACACACACCATACACACATACACACTGCATGGGGCCCTACATACATACACACACTGCATGGGGCCCTACACATACATACACACCACTGCATGGGGCCCTACAAACACACACCACTGCATGGGGCCACACATACACACACTACTGCATGGGGCCACACATACACACACATAATTGCATGGGGCCACACATACACACTTGTCTCTGCATGGGGCTGCATGGGGCCCTATACACACACCACACACACATACACACTGCATGGGGCCCTACATACACACACTACTGCATGGGGCCACACATACACACACACATACATGCATGGGGCCACACATACACACTTGTCTCTGCATGGGGCCACACATACAACACACTCACTGCATGGGGCCACACACATACACCACACCACACACCACTGCATGGGGCCACACATACACACTTGTCTCTGCATGGGGCCACACACACACTTGTCTCTGCACCACACATACACACCACTGCATGGGGCCACATACACACACCACTACACACACCACTGCATGGGGCCACACATACACACACCACTGCATGGGGCCACACATGCACACTTGTCACTGCATGGGGCCACACATACACACACACTGCACACTGCATGGGGCCACACATACACACCACCATGGGGCCACACATGCATGGGGGCCACACATACACACACCACTGCATGGGGCCACACATACACACACCACTACACACTTGTCATGGGGCCACACATACACACACACTGCATCACTGCATGCATGGGCCACACATACACACACCACTGCATGGGGCACACACCACACACACCACTGCATGGGGCCACACATACACATACACACACACGTCATTGCATGGGGCCACATCACATACACACACACACTGCATGGGGCCACACATACACACACCACTGCATGGGGCCACTGCACAACACATACACACACGTCACTGCATGGGGCCCTACACATACACACACACTGCATGGGGCCCACACATACACACACCACTGCATGGGGCCACACATACACACACATGGGGCCACACATGCATGGGGCCACACACATACATGGGGCACACACCACCACTGCATGGGGCCACACATACACACACGTCCATTGCATGGGGCCACACATACACACAACACATGGGGCCACACACATACACACACACACACTCACTGCATGGGGCCACATACACACAACACACCTACACACACACACACCACTGCATGGGGCCACACACACACCACTGCATGGGGCCACACACACACACACACTGCATGGGGCCACATACATACACATACACCACGTCATTGCATGGGGCCACACACATACACACACCACTGCATGGGGCCACACATACACTCACGTCATTGCATGGGGCCACACACACACACACCACTGCATGGGGCCACATACATTCACACTACTGCATGGGGCCACACATACACACACCACTGCATGGGGCCCAACACACACACACACACATGGGGGCCACACACACACACACCACTGCATGGGGTCCACATACATACACACCACTGCATACATACACTACTGCATATACACACCACTGCATGGGGGGCCTCACACAATCACACACACACACACACACTTCTGCATGGGGTCCTACATACATATACACACCACTGCCAGTGGCCTCTTAAATCAACATACTGCTTGGTTCTTCTGGAAGGAGATTCTGGCATAGTTGTTTTCAATGCAAAATATTCTCATGGTAAAAGTAAAAGTGGTATGGCTCTAAACGGAAAATGGTCTTGTGTTTACTCGCAATGGACAATGTGTCATGATTCTTCTCCACAGATGACTACTGTCATGGTTCTTCCAATGGAAAATGTTCCTCATGGTTCTTCTCTTCAAAGAGACATAATTATAGCAGTGACTTGTTTTGCCCATCATCAGTTTGACTTTAATATTTTCAGTCCTACACCTGAGCAACACTTGGGCACACTGAACAGCACATCAAACCTGCAATGCCCAGGCATCCCAACTCATTTCATAAAAATGGTCTCAAAGCTCATGCACCTGATATAAACCTACAGTAAAGGCGTAATCCTACAGTAAAGGTGTAAACCTACAGTAAAGGAAAGTTCAACAAAATTTCCTGATGACTGACATTCGTACATTTTCCAGTGTAATTCAGTCAATTTGAGTGCTGTTTATGCTGATTATTTTTTCTGAAGTCAACTGGATATAAACAACAGAGGCTGACTGCACAGATTCAAACAGATTCTTGCTAAGACCAGTTCCAGATCTTGATTAGTCAATTCATCAATGATCAGAAAATACTTCTTATGCTGATTATGAAAAAAAGAGCCACATTGTCAAAGCATGCTATGACAATCTGACAATGAACCTTCCACAACATGAGGAGGAAGAAATCCTCAGGTCTCACAAATGTAACAGCAGTTCTTAAAATATGCAGGTAACAACTGCCACATTTGGAATAGTAAAGAGAGAATTTACGATTATATAATGTGAAAATTTCATCAACTTGGGACATTAAAGAATGTCTACCGCCAACATTCGGACATGATGTTAAAAAAACAAAAATCATGTCTGATTTCGACAAAGCATTAAAAGTCGGAATGTGCACCACCATACTACACAAAATTCTGGCACGTCGCAGAATCATAACATTGAAATCATTTCTTGAATTTATTGACCTCTAAGTTGAACAATTTCTGAGATACTGTAGTTTTAAAGAACTGTCCTGTCTATTCCTGGAGATCAGTCCTGATCTGCCCAGCATGAATGGGTGCTTAGGCTGTAAACTAGGAATGGCTGAAACTTGCCACAAATCCTTGACTTCTGTTTGTCTTTGGTTTAACTTTCCTGACACAGATCTGTATTGTAACAACCTCAATGCTGTTACTGGCAAAAACACTGTCTGTCTGGGGGCTTCCTTGTTTTACTGTTTGAGCAAATGAGACATGCTCCTTTGATTTCTCCAGTTGATAACAACAGCAGACAGTTCCTTACTATGGTTTGTCCTCCCTAGATGTTGCTTTGTCAAACAGCTGAATCATGAGGGAATTAGATATGTATATGGTTTTCAATTCACACTCACTCACACACACACACACACATACACACACACACACACACACACACACACTTTTCTTTTCTTGTATACCCAGTCCTTAACTCAATTTTAGGGCCTTGAATTTGTGGATGATACATCCAGACCCACTAAACGCGCATTCATCTACGATGGCAAAACAATCATAAACAGAGAGATAAAAACCCATAGGATTTATCATGTCAATGTATAATGCAGCATCCAGTCTCTTACCAAAATATACAAACCAGTCCTCAACAGTTATCACAGAGTCAGATGCGTCATGGTGAACTCAGAGATCATCAACTGTTTATCATGTCCACTACATAACCCTCTTTTAACACCCGACGGTAAAGATTGACATATTGGGCAGCTTTTGAAGCTTTGTGATGCAGAAACTCCTGACAGAACACCTGCTTGCTGGCGACGACTCTCTCTCCCACAATCCTCTGCAGGCCAGCAAACTGAAAGAACTGCAGAACAAAGTCGAAACAGTTGCAGTTGTTCTCATGATATCTGCACACAACACATGTCAGTCTCTGGTCAGTCTGACGATGTTAGGTAGAAAGATCTAAATAATATCTATAATGATGCCAAATTTCATGTTCGTGAGAAAGTACTTGGGTTCAGAATGTCTGTGCTGTTGTTAACAATGGACACACACACAACAAACACACACATACACACACACACACAAACACACACATACACAAGCACTTACAAATACACACACACACACACACACACACACACACACAGGTAATCACAGGATATCACTTTGAATACACAAGAACCTAAAAACAGAATTTTTCAAATCTGCCATTTGTTCTTACATCTAGTAGAAAGAAACTCTATGGAGAAAAAAAATCATTTGAGTTGCAGCTTTATTAACAAACCTAACAAAGAATAAAAACACTTATGGGTGCCTCCCCTAACTTTTAATTCCGAGCCCTCTGTAGGAATATGGCATTTTGACTGGGTATGCACCCCTTCTGTTTTAAACATTTTATTTCTTAATTCCAACAACAATCAACAATCATACAAAGTATTTTCATCACTGTAATTATAACATTGGTTTGAAGATTTTTTTTTTTTTAAAGAACTGGATATCTGAAAAGCAATCAAAGTAATAAATTAAAAATGAAATCACAAATCAAGATCCCAAATGAAGACATGATCAAATAAATCTGATAATTTTAAAGGATAAAAAAATCACATTAACAACTGAACAAACCAATCACTGACCACATACACTGACTCCCCTCCATCCCCCCATCCCCTAGCCCTTCCCCCTGAGGCAAAATGAAAGCTTACATTCATCAAGATTTATATATAGTTGGTCATTCCTTTAAACACTGGATATATAATGAACAAAACAAACATTTTGCAATCAGCATTCACAGTGATCTCTATACGTATGCATATTTTCTATTTAACTGAAATTATCCATTTCTGTCCCACAGTTACTTTTTCACAATATAATCCGATACGATACAAAATAACATTACAATATCAGTGATTACAATGGTAATAACACTACCATAGTATTAACATGATAAAAATACTGATAATAATAATATTGATAATATTAATAGTAATCAGTAGTGGTAGTAAAGTTCTATAATAATGAGAGTTCAGGTAGTTTATATTTTTGCACATTCTTGCTGCGATGTTGCTACCATAAGGGGTATGCACCCGTTCATCTGTGAATGTAGAGGTCTGTCGAAATATCTGCATACATATGTATACACAGAGATATGTGGGCATCCGAATTTGTGCTTTCTTTGCATGTGTGTGGTTGCATGTATGCGCTGTGTTTTGTACATTCAGGTGTGAGTGTGCACAGCCATGTATACATCTGCAAACACGTGCATGAAATGGTAGCACACTTGTATACCTGTTTGTCTGTACACATCACTTCTATTCAGAACAAGCTTTAGTACCAGATTACACAGGTATTGGAAACATACAGTAACAATGCGTACCTGTCAAGTGTCCAAACTCGAGGGTCAGCAAAGCAAGCCAGCGCCTGGTCCCAGTTGGAGATGACTGGCTGACTGCAGGTGCCCTCAGTCTGAGACAACATGGGCAGCGCCAGACACTGGCCCCACACCCTGCCTATGTGCAGTCCCTCCTCGTCAAAGTCGTAACAACCACCTGCCACAGTCAACCCCTCACTCTCAGGAATGTAACTTGCACACCAAACTCTCTCTTCTCTCTCTCTCTCTCTGTCTCTCTTTTCTTCCCTGAACTTACTGTTAACCAGTGTTAGTTGTTTACCCATTAGAGAACATGTTTGTAAAACATTTCATTAAAAAAAAAGTACCTTAATGGATCCAAATCCTGGAATCTCAGTATTCCATTTGCACATTCTAAACAGCACATTCAGAGAGCATTCTGGAAATTGTGGGAGTTTTTCTCCTACTTTTTTCTCTTTCTGGTACATTACTTACTGAGAAGACTATCGGGATATATACTTAGGTGAAGTACTGTACAGCCAAGTATTTAGCATACATACACAGACAGATACACACTGGGACATACACAGCAACACAGAGAGTCTCACACACACACACACACACACACACACACACACACACACACACACACACACAGAGTCTCCAAGACCTCCCAACCAACATCCTCCTATGAACACTCACAAAGTCAGTTTTGACCATGAGGATTATATGAACCAAGGTAGAGTAACATACAGTTTCAACTCAGCAACACAATCAAATCCTCCATGCATGGCATAGAAAAACCTTCAGAAAATCTCATTAAAAGATAAAAACATACAAAAAATACTAATACCCAAAATAATGTCATCACCATACACTGTGAAATAAGTTAAGACAACAATGAAACAGGAGATCAAATAAAGTATTGTTTCCCATATGAAATACCTCGCCAAGAAAACTCCCCAGCACAAAGTTTATTGTTAGCACAAGAAACCCTATAAAAGTTCAGAAGATAGACATGCAAGACAACTTTTTATATGATGCTATTATTACGTCAGATCTTCACAATGCAGCCATCATTTTGTTTATAGAAACTCACAATCTGAAAACACATATCTCCAAAATGCTTGTTCCCTTGAAGGGAACCAATCTCCTGACAGAGAATGCTGAGCTGTGTATTTGGAATCTACGGTGGAAAATCAGCATGTTCTACAGCTAACAAGCCACACCAGTTCTACCCTGCCCCATCAAGAACAACAGAAAAGAAATCTTAAATAAATATTAGCGAACTGCCAAGAGAAACGTGGACATACGAGTCACAAGACAAAACATGACGCATTTCGACCTCTTAGGTCTTCTTCAGGCAAGACGCAAACAATAGGCTAAGTAAAAAATTCATTCATTTTCATTATCCTATTTGTTTGTGTCTTGCCTGAAGAAGACCTAAGAGGTCGAAACGCATTGTGTTTTGTCTTGTGACTTGTTTGTCCCACGCTTCTCTTGGCGATTCACTAACATTAATTAAGATTTGTTTAGATTTCCGCCTGCAAGTGTCTCACTTTGCAACAGAAAAGAAACCTTGAGGGGCTGGACCATGTTTCAGCCCATGTGTTCACTTCCATCCAGTAAATGTAGCCATTTTCAATGCAAACACACAACAGAATCTTGCCTCCAAAAGTTCTTTTTTTTCACCCCTTTCTCTCCACTTTTGCCAGCGGTGTCTTCCTTGTGCTTTCTGTTTCATTGGTTAGTGATCATATCTTTTTATTTTCCCCTCTCAGACTGTTGTAAACATTATCTTTTTTTTCTAATCTTTCTTATTTCTTTTTAATGCCATTTAAGTAATAAAACTTTGCTAAAAAACAAAAGCCCTTGATATACAATTTAAACCAACAATTCTTGCAAATGCTGCCCATAATGTTTGCTGTTCCATGTATCGCTATATTTCATCTGATTATCTTTACATATTATCTTAGCAGCAGTAGTGTTTCCTGTGGGGGACAACTTGACACTGATTGCTCCCTATGGGTTGCTGGTGGAGGGGCTGCAGCAGGACAAGGCGTGGTGTGTGGCTATGGATGGGGAGCCGGAATGTGCAAGATAGTGTCACTGAAGTGGCACAGAAGATGAGATAGCTAAACAAACAGACAAACAAAGTCACTGTTTCGATGGAAATTTTTTTAAAAAGAAAAAAGGAACAAACTATCAAGGAACAGAGACAAGAAATCAGACGAGTTATATTCCTACCTGAAGAGTCTGTCACTCCTATATGAAGGTCAGCTGTGCTTGTGTAATGTCTGGAAGAAAAAAGACTGAAAATCACATTTTTGAGAGTATTCCAATCATACTACAAACATTCAGTATTAATT
Organism: Conus betulinus; assembly: GCA_016801955.1. NCBI lineage: Eukaryota > Metazoa > Mollusca > Gastropoda > Neogastropoda > Conidae > Conus > Conus betulinus. Next base: position 211,309 of record JADBJO010003758.1, read on the forward strand.
CTCAAAATGACATACTCATATTTTACAACAACTTGTCTGTAAACTAGAATACTTAGAAAACAAAATCCATGTAATGAAAAAGAATAAACAAGTGTTTATGAAGCACATTTCTTGTAGTATATGATATTCTTTGCAACCGACATGACAAAAAAGAAAGATTCTCTATTGAATACAACTAGGCTAAGATACAACTCGAAGCATTCAAAGTAACCGAGGCGGAAGTACAGAAACATGGAAAAGGTCTGGTCTACCTACCCACTCCTCTTCCCAAGCCCTCCAATGATGCGCCCATATGACATAACACATTTACTGACTGCTTACTCCACCACTTCGTCTCCAGTCATTTCAACTTAGTCTCATGTTCCAACTTCCATGACTCCTCTCCAGCTCTACTCTTTCAATGCTACTTATCCCCACCACTCCACACATGTCAACCTGAAACATTTTTCTTCATGGTTAATGGGCTGAAACAAACAAATATACTCACAGCGTACAAATCAGACATATATGTGCAGTCCTCATTTTCCTAAAAAGTGACGTTTCATAGATCGCACCTATAAAGATAACAAGTACTGTTAATAAAGGATTTTACAGGTAGTGTCTAACATCTTTTATATAAGGAAAAAAAAAAAAAACACCACTGAAATGACTCTATAGTAGTGGTAGTGTCTCCTGGGATAACTCAACAACAAATACTGTTGTTAACAGAGGATTTTAAAGGTAGCGTCTTACATCTTTTATAAGAAAAACAACACCACTGAAATGACTCTATAGCAGTGGCAGTGTTTTCCTGGGATAACTCAACAACAAATACTGTTGTTAACAGAGGATTTTACAGGAGATAAGATAAGATAATGTTGCTTATAGCCCAGCCGACTGCAAAGGGCCATATCAGGGCTGTCACCACGTTTAAAATCAACTCACAAGTGGATTTTACAAGAAGTGTCTTACATAGATTACATAAGAAAAAAAAAACACCACCACTGAAATGACTCTATAGCAGTGACAGTGTCTCCTTGGATAAACTGTTTTACCTCAACAACAAGTACTGTTGTTAATAGAGGATTTTACAGGTAGTGTCTTACATCTTTATAAGAAAAAAAAAAAAAAACACCACTCAAATGACTCTATACCAAAGACAGTGTCTCCTGGGATAACTGTACTAACTCAACGACAAGTATTGTTGTTAACAGAGGATTTTACAGGTAGTGTCTTACATCTTTCATATAAGAAAAAAAAAAAAAAAACACACCACTGAAATGACTCTATAGCAGTGGCAGTGTCTTGGGATAACTCAACAACAAAATACTGTTGTTAACAGAGGATTTTAAAGGTAGTGTCTTACATCCTTTATATAAGAAAACAACACCACTGTAATGACTCTATAGCAGTGGCAGTGTCTCCCCTTGCAGGTTGCCTCATGACAACATAAAAGCAGTCTGTGGACAGCTGGCAAAGTGACTGACAGGGGGGAACCAGACCAGGGTTCAGTGTGGAAAAGCTAAAATGGACAACATGAAAGAGACTCTATCAGTTCTCCCACTGGCTATTGTTTTCAAGCAGTCACCTGACTGGGGTCCGGAATAGCTCAGTTGGTAGATTGCCGGACTCGTGATCCTGAGGTTACGGGTTCAAATTTCGGTACAGGGGGATTTTCCCTCCTAGTTAATGTTGGCTCTGACTCTATTCCCCATACAGTCCTTCGAATGAGACTATAAACCGAGGTTCCGTGTGTGAACGCACACACAACATCTTGCACACATGTAAAATCCCATAACCAACTTTCGGATGAGAAGGCCAGTTTGGCCGTTGGTATGGATGACACGTTACATATATAGCATGCACCTTCCCCTAAGTTGGACTATGGCTGCCTTAATGGCGGGGGATAAAAAACGGTCATACACACAAAAGTGTCAGAATCTTCAACTCGATGAAGGTGGACACTCAAAAAAAGAAGAAAGAAAAGATGATCTCCTGCACTCAAAAAGGCCATACTAGAGCTTCTGATTTGTTTCAAGTTTCAGCTACATATCAAGCAGAAATTTGCATAGCTATATGTTTGGTTGTGTCGGAAAATAAAGAGTGTCCCGCTGTGTACTGACAAGGAAAAACGCGCTAAAATAATTTGCCAGCTCCTATCCAAAAAAAAAAAAGAAAAAAAAAAAAAAATCTGCTGTCTGCGACAGAATTTTGAAGGTTGTTGTTGTTGTTGTTGTTGTTGTACCCTGGCTAAAAGACTCCAGGGATCATCCGAACAGCCGAAGTACTTGAGCATTATGGTACACAAAATCAGCTAGGGATGAGAACATTGCGTGTGTGACCATTTTTGCTTACCCTGCCACATGGGCAGCCACATTCTGACTTTGAGGGATTTTGGAGACTGACGGTATTATGCTAGGAGCTTGTCATGACTGTAGGCAATCCCCACATAACTATGCAGAGCATAACAACATTTGATGTAGCATTGGTGGTCTAGTCTATGTCAACTGGTCTAACACAGCCTTAAACCAAGGTGGATTTTGAAGGATCAACCTCAGGAACTGCTGTTTTCTTTTTTACTTTTAAAAGCTATAATTGATGCCTGACACACAGTTTTACATGCCATTTTGTAACGTCAATGGGAGCCTTGTGGTACAAAAAAAAAGAAACAGAGCTCTCACACACACACACACACACACACACACACACACACACACTCACACACACATACACACACGCACACAAACACTTATACACACACACAGACCACTCACTGAATGAAATCCCCCAAAGTGGGCTTCAGCACAATGCTGCAGGGAGCGTGATGAGACCCCACCAAGGGGGAGGAAGGATGTAGGGTGGGATCCTCATGGGGGTGGTGCTGGTGTCACAGCGGCACAGCGGACAGATGTGTGGCACAAAACACAGCACAGGATGTTGGCATTCCTGCTGCAATGCTGGAAACACTTCAGATCAGGCCAGGTATTGGCCATGGTCTGCATGATGAGCTCCTGGGGGGTGTGGTTATATACAATCCTGAAAATGAAGTTGCAGCCCCGAATTGATTAAAAAAAAAAAAAAAAAAAAAAAAAAAATTGTCTCCTTGGCACTTCTTTTTCTCTGTCTCTGTGAAATTTATAAGTTAGACTTTTTTTTCTAAACTGTTTAAGGGACCAAAAAAAAAACAACAAAACAACAAAGTTTTGTTTTCCCTGAAAACGAAACTGCTGCCCTGAATTAGTAAGTAAATCACTTTGCCTCCTTGGTGCTTTCGCTGTATGCACTTGTCTCTGACCTACTTCTGAGTTAGATTTTCTTTTCAGTACAGGACAAAAATTATGTTGGTTTTTCTCTAGAGCTACATCTTTACTTCCTGAACTTGGTCACTATTTGTTGTTGTTGCTGTAGAGCTCATATGGAGATTAACTGCTCTTTCTTCTCCACACTCCTTGCCTGTATGAGAGAGAGAGAGAGAAGAAGAGGACACACACACGTGCGCACACACTCGCATGCGCGCGCGTGCACACACACACACAACACTGAGAGAGAGAGAGAGAGATGAGAGGAGAGAGAGAGAGAGAAGATGAGAGAGAGAGGAAGAGAGAGAGGGAGAGTGAGTGATATTTATCGTCATTACCAAAGAGAGAGTACACAAAGAGAGACGAGAGAGAGAGCTAAACGCCAGATTTGTACCTCAGGAATAAAGTAAGTTTCAGTTGTCACTATGGGGCTTTTATAACTCGTAATTTATTGCGTTTTCTCAGTACAAATACATACAGTGAAAAAGAACGAAAGACTCTGATTCCGCCGCACCACTGGATACTGTATTTTTTTGAGTGTAATTTCCAAATAACAACAAAAAGTTAAACCGGCTGTCTGTCTGTTCGGCATACTCACTTCAGTTTAGCCTTAACGTCCCCTTGCAAATGCTCTTCGTTATTGGAAGGTAGGCCTAAAGAATTTTTTAGCTAGCCCCGCAAACAAGCATGGCACCGCTACAGAGGGAAGATATCACCAATCCTGTCGTTTTCTTTGACATTTCCATCGGAAACACAGTATGTTTAATTCTGACATCCATACGCATGAAAAAATTAATGCTATATCATTTAGTTGCTAACTGAGGCGACTGCAGGTGGAGATCTAAACAAATCTTTCAAAAAAAAATAATAAAATAAGTACTGTATCCGCCAAACATCAACAAAAGAATCGCTTGACAAAACGCGACGCGTTTCGATCTCATAAGTCTTCAGACAAGATTGGAAAAAAAAAAAAAAAAAAAAACAAAAAAAAAAAAAAAAAAAAAAACAAAAAAAAATACCCTCGGGACAACGAAAATGAAGAACGAGAGATCACTTATTTCATTGACTTCGGCGCAAGATGGACGTTGCCATCTTGCGCCGAATTCAATAAGACATATACATGTGACAGAAATATTGGCTGTGGCTAAAAAGCCTTTTGTCCTCATATTAGTGTCCATTGATATGCTTTTGGATCACTATATAGTGAAACTGTCCAATGCGTTAATCAGGACATAGTGTATACTACATTTATCACCGTGACCCAATGAAAATTTAATTTGGTAACTGCTCGTCCTTAATTTCATTGTCCTGAGTGTGTGTTTAACTTGCCTGTAGAAGACATAAGAGGGTCGAAATGCTTCATATTTGGCTTGCGATTCGTTTGTTCATGTCTGGCAGATACAGTGCAATTTTTTTTTTTTTTTTTTTTTTTTTTTTGTTAATTAATGCTATATCAGATTCATAAACACATGTCTTGACCACATTCATGCCACAGCAGCGAAGATGAACAAGATCTCAGCTTTTTTGTTCAACGCAAACATTTATGGGGAACTGAAACGCTGAGAGAAACAGGCCAACCTCCTAGTCTTATCGTCCACACTGCTTAACCTGTTGAACAAATGTCAGCAGGCAATGCCAAAGTATTGACTCTTATGATTACAATATGAGGGAGAAAACTGTAGGATAATGATTGTATACTATCAAGGGAAATCATCCTCATGGTTGAGTTGCCATGGAGAGCAGCAAATAAACATCTCTGGAACCCAGCTGATCGCCTCATGGCTAATGTATTGAATGAATGCCTCCTCAACACACAAGGTTATTGGTCTATCCATAACATGTAAAACTACAAAACCAGCTGTCTGAATCTTTGTGGGCTTATTGTACAGTCTAATGGGCTTTCCATATTCTTTGGTGATAGAAACTAGAAGTAGACAAATTTCCATTTTAGTTTTCTGTCCAAGTCTTGAACTTAACCCCTGAGAGAAAAGAAAGGAAAGAAGCCCTCAAGAAAAGATTTTTGCTCTAGGAACCCTGGAGAGAAAAAAAAAAAAGGAAAGAAGCCTCAAGAAAAGATTTTGCTCTCTTCTAGTCTCTGCTTTCACACCACGACACACACAAACACACACACACACACACACACACACACACACACACACACACACGCTCGTATGCGTGTGTGTCCACACATATATGCACATGTGCACACACACACACACACACACATATGCATGTACCCCATGTACACAGGCACACATAAATACACACAGACATACCTGTACACACACGTGTGTGCGCAGGATCATGTGTCGCACAAGCCCACAGGTCACTCACATGTATCGACAGCGCACATATAAACACACAACACATGCACGCACACTGCATATATTCACACACCACACACACACACCTGTGTCCACCCACCCATATATTAGACTCATTACAAACCATATACAATGAGTGTAATGGCATAGATATAGGTCTGACCAGCACATTAGCCCAATCCGCAGATCATACATCTGATTAGTCATAGAGCTTCACAATACCTTCTTCTTCAATACTCTCGTCTTAGGGTCATTACTTCATTTCTATCCATCGGCAGAAAATGGTCGGCAATGTGGTCTCAAAACTTTGCAGATATGGTGCAGCCTATATGGACTAGTCCGCACACAGTGACACCTCCTTGCTGAAATGGAAACTGTGTGTATGTTTATTATGTACCCTAAAAGTAAAAACAGTTTTCTATTACATTGTAACATGTCACATCGCCTGCATACAAACTAAAGAAAAAAAACTGTATGAATCATGATTGCAATAACCACTTCACAAAAGTCACAATTTTCACCTCTTGAACTGTGTTGAATTTTGCTTAGAGTTTTTGGAAATCCAACAAAAATCAAGACAGATAGGAGATTGGCGACGACTGAACGATTTTTTACTGTAGATTTGATGATAAAGATTTTAGTAAAGAATTTAAAGGAAGTGAAGGAAGAACTCCAAAGCAATGTTAAAAACGAACATTTGATGGAAGTGATTCTGTTGTGATGAGGAAAATGATGTTCAGTTGTTTTTCAAACGTTTAAAGATGTGAGAAAGGCAATGGGCCCTGATAATATCTGTGGAAAATTGTTGAAGGTGTGTGCTTCTCAGCTCTCCTATGTTTACAGTCGTTTGTTGTTTAACCTGTCACTTAGAGAATGTATAATTCCTGTTTTATGGAAAAATGCCACTGTATGTCCTGTTCCCAAAAAACGCAACCAAAGCTGTTTTAAATGATTACCGACCGACAGTGCCTCACCACATCTGTTGCAAGGAATGAATGTCTTGAAAGAATTGTCCTCAGTTATGTTTTAAAAAGATACTACACAGTACCAAGACCCGTTTCAGTTCGCCATACCAACAGAACAGATCAACAGAGATGATGCCACACTCACACTTCTCCATCATGCTTTTTCACACCACCTCGAAAAACCTGCTCCTTTGTACGCATTCTCTTTTATTGATTTCTCATCAGCATTCAACACCAACATAACAACCACATATGATGGCAAAAGAAACTCATTAACATAAATGTGGGTAACAAGCTCATTCTTGGATAATTGATTTTCTTACACAGAGGACACGTCTGTTCGATATCAAAGTGTTGGTTTTCGTCTTCCAGAGTCATTTCAACTGGCGCACCCAGGGTACTGTTTTATCACAGTGCTTTTTACTCTGTACAAAATGATTGTTCAGGAAGTGATTCAATTTGTACATAAAATATCTCCTGATGAAGCTCAGCACTTGTAGATCTTTCCAACTCTGATTCTGTTTTACTTCAAGGAGGTTCAAAGATTTGTTGACTGGTGCGATCATAACTATCTTGATCTGAATGTAACAAAAAACGAAAGAAAATGTTGATTGATTTTAGAAAGAAATCCAAAAGCTGTACACCACTTTTTTATCAAAGGTGCTGAAGTAGAACGTGTTGAATCATACAAATTTAGGAACTTTAATAGAGAATAAGCTGAAATTTTAAATCCCATGTTGAGTATGTCCACAAAAAATGTCAAACCAGATTATATTGTCTCGCAAGCTGCGATCATTTCATGTGAATACTGACATTCTTCGGACATTTTATTCATGCTTCTTGGAATCTGTTCTAACTTTCGTCCCTCATTTTATGTGTTGGTATGGTGGGTTGACTGTGAAGAGCAGAAATGTGCCTTGAGAAAGTGGTGAACGTGGAGGAAAAAATCGTTGGTGAGAGACAAAAAAGTCTGAGTGAGCTATTATATAGGTGCCGTGTGTAGTGTAAGCGCGAGAAGATTACGTGTGACCAGACCCACGTCTTGCAAATCAGTATGACCTTCTTCAGTCAGGACGAAGATATCGATCGGGTTAAATGCAGAAGTGTCAGATTTAAAACAAAGTTTTATTCCCCTGTCCATTGATTTCTTGAACCGAGAAGATGTTTAATTGAAATCCAAATTCTCTATATGAATGTATGTCATATGTGAGAAAATGGGTAATGTGGCTAAATTATTGTTTATTTGCTGTGAATGTGTGTGACCACAAATTAATTTCTCAATTGAGGATAATAAAGTTTACTTGACTGACTTGACTTGACTTGACTTCAAACAATGTTTCAATCGTGTTTGGAAAAGGTTTCTCCATGCCCATGATCCAAACATCATTATATTTCAGATTGAAAATGACTACAGTAAAGGCTGGAGTCAGGAAGAATACAAATTTTGGATAGATGAAGAGGTTTGCTCAATTGATATATGATTTAACCGAAGACCTTTATAGTAATATACATTAGTACTGGAAAATCTGGTGTTTTGATCATCTATCTCTGGTCATGTTTTCAGAAGTTGGTAGGATCAAGTTTGAGCTGTTCGCCAAATGGACCTAAAGGAGTGCCCAAAACAGCGGAAAATTTCAGGTAGAGTTTTGATAACATTTATATGTGGTGCTTAGTGATGATTCATTGTTATAGAAAATATCCTCAAAATATTGAATGCAAAATTATGAGAAATCAGGCTCAAATGCCTGATCAAACACTTAATGTTTCTGTATCTCTCAGGCCTGGTTTGACATCAGGATGGTATTAAGCATCAACTACAGCCCCTGTCTTGCAGTTTTCAGTTTTCAAAACCAAAATGGAAATGAAGTGCTTCTTCTTCATCTTCATCATCCTCATCGATCAGCATTCAAAAAAAACCATCTCAGATTATGTGGCCCTTCATGACTGCTGTCATGGTGACCACAAGTTTCATTTCCTCTCTACATTTATGCTCTTTGGAGAGCATTATTTTGTCATATTCGTCAGTTAGAAGGAGAGGGAAGTAACGATGTCAAGACAGGAAAGGAAAGGATATTGGTTGGGATACCTCACACATGGTATCAATTATCACATGCTGTTAGTGCAAAACTGTTTTTTTAGAACTGTTGATTGGTAAATAATTGGGGGTTAGATGGTGGAAGAGCTAGTCAGAGTTTTGGTGACCTGTTTGCCCAACAGGACAGGAGTGTTTTCCCCTCTTCGTAGTTTCACTTTGACGCAGGATCTGATTGGTTCACTTTTAAAAGTATTTGAATTGTGTGTATCCAGAAGCAGTTTCTGCACTGGGGAATACAGAAAAGATGGAGTTCCATTGGATACAAAGGGCTGCTCCTTCCACAGGTAAGCATGCCAAAATTTTTCTTTAATAGCGTGCAAGTGTTTACATTTGCATGGGTATACTCTTCCCTCAGTTTAAATAACATGTGAGTGTTTAACATTTGCATGGATACGACTTCTCCCCAGTCATTAATAACATGCGAGTGTTTACATTTGCATGGGTACAACTCGTCCGTCATTTTTTAATAATTTGTGTTTACATTTGCATGGGTATGACTCTTCCATTCAGTTTTAACATGTGTGAGTGTGTTTTTTAAGCATTTGCCCCGATGGGTAATGATGGTCTTCCCCACCCCCCGTTTTTAATCATCATGTGTGAGTGTGTTACATTTGCTAGGGTATGACTCTTCCCTCAGTTTAAGTAATGTGTGTGCGTTTACATTTGCATGGGTACGACTCTGTCCTCACGTTGACGAAGTCCGGTGACTTAAAGTTTGGAATCGTGATGCACAATTTTCTGTCAATAAGAATGTTAGCATTTACAATATTAAAACACTCATCACATAACAGCTCATACTCAGGGGACAATCTCCATGCTAATCTCTGTGTAGGTTCCTGGAAGTGGAATAGTCCCTGCTGTGTTTACAGTGATGTAATTTTGCCTCAATAGAAATGACCAGTCTAAAGTGTGCTACCGCCATCTAGCTCATCTCAGACAGCATTCTGGAGCGTATCAGAATGTGTGTTACTTGGAATTTTCTGTTTTTTATTCAGATGTTGAAAGTGGAAGAGAAAGTCAAAAGAGACAACAAAACAACAACACTTTAATACAACAATCAAGTGTGCATCCCAATGACGAAAATGTTGAGATTTCGTACCTGACGAAACTGGACAAAAGTTTGGCAAAGAGTAAAGCTGAAAGGCGTGTGAGATGATGTTTGAAGGAATTTAGCAAGGAATCGTAAAAAACTGAGAGAACCACTGCTTCAGTGTATACTAGTATATAAACACTCAAATGTTTGGCTGGGTGGTGCAGAATCATGATTGGCCACTGATTTCATTGAAGTTAGAGAAGTTGGGCTTTGTCACAGTCCTAGCGCACAGAGAAGAATTACAGTTGGATCTTGAGAGACAAAGATCAAAATGTCAGGTCAGCCATAAACTATGATCCTGCCAAGGACAGTTGGTAATGCCAGAAGAGAAGTCAGTGAGGAAATGTTTTTTTGTTAAAAAAGGGAAAAAAAAAGGGCTCCAGTAGATGAAAAGTAAAGCATCCCTTCAAGCCATCTTCTGCATACTTTTGTAGACAGGGCTAATTGACAGAGATTCAGGATTAGGTCTTCCATTGTTCATGATGGATTTATTCTCTATCTCTGCAGGTGGCCTTGATATGAATTTTTACTGTAAACTCACTGGGGACAGTGAGAGCAATTCGGAAAGTTTCTCTTCTGTAAATCATTTTTCACCATTTTTACTAATTGATGACAGAAAAACAGTCTGTTAGTGTCTGTGGAATGAAATGTGAAACTGAAGGCAGATTTTCTGGTTCTGTGAAGTTCACGATAATTACACGTATCTTTCTTTCATGGATTAAGTTTGCCACTTGCTCTGTTTGAGTACGCATGTGATGTCTCTTTTTTCCGGTCTTTTGAATATGCCCTTCACTTTTATGGGACTGTTTGGTTTAAATTCCCCAAATCCATTCCCCCCCAACCTCCATCCCCACCCCACCACCTCCCGCTCAAACCGGGTAACAAGTGCTCTACTGCAAATACACCGTCAGGGGGTGCAGGGGGCAATTCCTGGCCCTACCTTTTTTCAATGATTAGTGAACTTTCAAGACATGCACTCATGTATGTGTATATGTCGTGTGGTGACTCCCTGCATGTGTATTTCTGTTGTGTGTGTCTGTTTGCTGTGCCATGCCTGCATGTAGGCATGTGTGTATGTGTTGTGGTGTGTGTGTGTGTGGTGTGTTCGTGTGTGTCCTTTGTGCGGGGGTGGGGGTGTGTGGGAGGCTGGGTTTGACCAGGAGTACACATCGATGTTTTATATAGTACAGCTGTGTCTATTGAAATGTAACATTAGAGCTTTTTTTTTGTTTGTTGTTGTTTTTTTTTTTGGGGGGGGTTGCAGGTTGCTAACAGTTTGAGACTTATCTGTAAATTTTCCTTCACCAATTGGACATAGAGGTGGAGGAGGTTGCCTTTGTCCATTTTGTCAGATTTGAGGTTGCTTTCCATCCAGCCTTCCAATGTTCCATTTTCTTTTTGACCGATGGCCTTGCCTGTGGACATCAATGCATAGCAAGTTCGCACAGTGCGATAGGCCATGATTTTTGACCTGTGTATCCAAACAGTTTTTATGCTTAAACTTGGCTACCAAACTCCAAAACGATTAATTTCAGCTTCCAAATGGTGGGAAAGCGTTCACAGTACCCATCATGTGACAGACATGTAGGATCCTGGAAGGACGATCAAATCACTGTCCAGAATGGTCATTCCTTAGAAGCGACAATGTCCATGTTGCATGCAGCCAGAGAGGAATGTCTTTGTCTCTCATGGTCATAAGAGAGGGTAGCAGGAAACAAAACGAGCCAAAGTGGGGTTGAAGTCATGGGTGGTTAGATAAGCAAAGAATTAGGTTGCTGAGAGAGACTAATGTTGGCTTTCCTTTTTTTGAACATGTAGCGAAAAACTAGACTGGACAGTTCTGTAGGCTGGTTGTGAGTCTGAGCAGGGGAGGAGCCTTTCTGTGGGAGGGTGTAAAATAAAATGAGTAATGACAGCAGAAGTGATAGGAGGTCATGGTAGGTATGGTGGTTGTGAGGAGGGAGTACAGAGAGTTCATTGACAGGGGTTCCACGCTGTGGTGTGTTTGCTGACTTTTTGAAATCTGAAAGTGCTGGATGAGGGATGTATGTTCTGCACCGTAGGTATGACATCGTAGTTTGTTTAGTTTCCTTACGCAGTACCTGATTTTGGAATTATGAACCATGTCTGTGGATGTATTTCGGGGAGATGGCTTCTTTTCTTTTTTATGGTGGCGCAATGTGTGTGTGCCTGTGCACACAGGTGCATGGATGTTGTTCGAGTATGAATGCTAATGATGTGTGCATTTAATGAGGGTTTCTAGATGGCAGGCGCGGGAAAGGAACAAGACTGCACAAACATGATTCAGACATTACATTCCCCATGTTTACACGTGAATGTTTGCCAACAGAGCAGAGGTCCAATAACTGGCTCTCAATGCCGCCTGTTTTGTGTTGTTCCTTGCGAGTCATCCAAGACCTCCTTCATGGTGCCAAGATGGGGAGATACTTCGTCAATGTGAGTAGATCACATAGGGCTGGCTGAGAACAACGTGGCTAATCTGTGCCTTTTCTTTCGTCAGAGCTGCACGAGGTACTTTGGTGTGTCAGTGGTCCCCCACTGATCCACTGCCTAGTGAAAATTCAGCGAATAAGATGGCGAAATGATGGGCCTCTGTTTCGAGACCGGTGAATGATTCAAAATGGTCGAATTTAGGAGTACACCCAGTTATATGCTTTAATTGTTTCAAAAAAAGATAATTGTTCTGGGTCAAACGTTTGCTGTCTTCTCCCTTCTCTCTAGGGTACCATTGAAATGATTTGCAACTCATAAATGGCCCCTTTGCACCAGAAAGCAGCTATTCAGAACTGACGTGCAAAGCCCTTTCACTTAACCATTCTCTCCGTATTGTAAAACGCGTGACCTGTGTCTGTATTGGTTAACATTGACAGTGACTCATCACACACGAATGCTCACTGACATCGGTTTCGATTGGTTTGTGTCCAACAGGAAACTCATCATGCCCATTGTTAACAAGAGATTTGCACCAAGCTGCTAGGCCCCCCACCATTTTGACAACCTCTGCTCGCTTTTTCATACGGGTTGTTTTCGTTCTTACGGTTCTGATGTTCTTTAATTTTGTATTAATGTAATCATGGAAGGGTTTATTCACATCATGAAACAGTCCCATTGTTTTTAAGCTCGACCGAAACGGAGGAAGATCTATTATCGCTGCAATTGGGTCGCTCAACAATGATTTTTTTTTTTTTTTGGGTACTTTGTAAATGAGTAGTCACGATACGCGAGCCAGTCCAGAATTAAGTTGTCAGAAGGCATAAATCAAGCCCAAATGGTATTTTATAATACAGAAGAGACAGTTTGTCGGGGAGATAGGCTTGTAAGGATGGACCCAAAATATGTCTAATATTATATAATCTATGCATGATTCAGTTCAACCACCCCAGCAAGGCATACGGTGGGCAGCCGGTTGATGGGGTTGGCGCGTAAGGGAGGGAAGTGTTTTTTAGGAGAGGTCCACCTTTTATTTTATCTGTAGAACAGAGATATCAAGTCTGCATCTTTGGGAATGTGTATTTTGTGCTCTTCTTTCTGAAGTCCGTGGTTCTCGTTGCCTTGAATGCCACGGGTGTTCCTTATTTGTCGTGAACTTATAACTTTAAACATATAGATGTAATGTTGGCGACAGACAAGCGCATTGCGTGCGCCTTTAAAATAACCCCCTCCCGTGTAGATAATAGTGCAATGGAAGGGTGGGAAATATCATGATCTTGGTGGTGTGAGAGATCTGGTCTGCTTATGTCATCGTGTATTGTAATACAACTTCCCAAGTTGTCTGTATCTTGTTGTTGTGTTTGTGAGTGTGGTGTGTGTGGGTGTTGTGTTATGTATGTGTGGGTGTGTGTGTGTTGTGTGTGATGTGGTGTGTGGTGTGTCGTGTTTGTGTGTGGTGTTGTGTGACCTTCGAGCTCTGGAGATGTTGTTTTTTTTCTTTTTCCTCAGGACAGATGGAGACAGAGACTGACCAGCATTTCATGTGTGGACGGCCCAGTTGCAGATGAACAAGTTTCACGATTATTAGCAAAGGCATTTAAATGGCCCAGGGATTCTCAGCATGGTGAGTCATTATGGAGAGAATCTGTAGGTGCAGACAGTAAATTTTCAAGCCACTCCCTGACAGGTTTATTCAGTTTTGGGAAATCCACTTTGGCCCACGCCTGCAGTTTCACTCGCTCTTCTGGTGTCCAGGTACTTACTGAATATCCAGCCTAGTATATGTGTATCAGTGCCATACAAACATGTATGTTTCTTCCTGGTTTTGTGCGTAGAAAGGCCAGTTACACTTGACTTCAGCCACTCTTGGTTTTTTTCATTTTTCAGCCTCCTGTCTGGATCATCCAGTATTGATTGAGTCTGTTCTGCTTTAAGTACAACATGTTGGATGTATGGCTTCTGCTGGACAACCTTGGACTAGCACAGCACCAACACACTGTGCCTGTGAGTGCAGGAGTTGCTGTGTGTGAGCATGTGGAGAGGTAACTTTGTGACAGCAAACTGACCTGGGTGGTTACAGGTCCGCGTTCCATGATTTGAGTCTTGTGCAAGCAGTTTCCTTCTTCTCCCTGTCCCTCTTCTTCTGTGGAGTCAATAAAGTAATGCTCCGGGTGTTGGTCTTTGTGTGAGATTAGTTAACCAGTGACCCACGTGCAAGACACGTTCCCTCTCCCTAGTCTGTAGACCTTAAGTAGCAGTCTGATGGCAAGTCTATCAGGTGTTAGATGATAACCAGTGACCTATGTGCAGTCTCATGTAGGCAGTTCCACCACCCCACCACCCTTCCCCTGTGCGTTGGACAGTAAGTGTGGTGCTGAGTACAAAAATCCTTTGGACAAGACTTCCCTTATGCAGAGATGAACTTTGCTCATGTTAGAGATCCCACAGCAGCAAGAACATCAATCATGGCAAAACTGTGAAAAACCAGTAAGATTGAATGCGTAAACTGAAACACATGTGAACAGAAAAGTAACCTACAGGTGAGGCGGTATTGTGGTAAGGTCTTTCCTTTTTTTGATCAGCAGCTTGAATTTTACAGACAAAATCTGTGGCTACAGTCAGGTTGTGCGAAACATGCAGAAACAATGCGAAGTTGAAATAGTGCCAATCCAACACAGGGCGCAATCTATCGCAAGCAGTACAATGCAGTCCTCTGCAATACAGCACAGTGTGGCAGTGCAGTTACTGCTGTGCAGTACAACGTTGGAATTTAAATGCATTAGAATACACTACTGCAGCGCAATGCAATACAAGCAGTACAATGGCAGTTCTGCACAATACAGCGCTGTTGACACCGGCATGGCATTTTATGCTCTGTAATACAGTTGGATACATTTCATTAGAATACAGAACAATGTATACAATACAGCTTAATAGGATTGGGTGAATGCTATGGTTGAATTTGGAAACGCGAAGTGTGTGTGCCGAGTGGACTGGGCGTATGACTCAGACTTTGATCCTTACTCCTTGAAAAAGACCTGTAGAATCCCCCCCCTTAAGACTCTGTGTGTGGGAAGGACAAAAAATTTCTCCCGTTGTGGACTGAGATGAAAAATACTTTGGTAACAGTGTTCCAAGGCCAGGACTGTGGTCTCTTTGAGATTGACTACGAGCGAGTGACTCCCAGTTCTTTTCTATTCTCGAACGTTTTATTTCGATCAACTGGATGCTGGATGTGTGCCCCAGAAGTTAATCTTTGACCGGTAAAGGCCTCCTGCCTTAGGATTTCAGAAGTTTCCCCCTAGGTAACTCATTCTTTTCTGTAATGACTCCTGTCCAGGAGCGTTGTTTTGAGATAGGATTTCAAAGTTCCCCCCCTTGGTTAGCTCATTCTTTAATCACGCCTCTCCAGTGAGAGTTTTGAGATTAGTTGAAGAGTTTGGAGAACACAAAGTGTGTTTCTTTAACCTTTGAAACCTTTTTCCTCTTCCAGATATGCATAACTGTTATCTTTTCCTATTGGAACGATTTTTTCTTCTGATAAAGTTTTTTTTTTTTTTTGTGTTCTGGGAATGTTTTCCTGATTTTGATGAGTGCAATGAAAGCTCCTCTTTGCAGTGGGTGTTGATCTCAACTAGTTTCGCAATTGAAGCTTTTCTGGAAGCATTCCCTTTTGGTGCCTACCCTTGTGAATTTTAAGACATTGTTAACCCCAGGCTCCCGGTTTTATTATCTCCTAACTCCCCGATGGTGGCCCCTTATTTAGGCCGTTGCTCTGTGGTTTCAGAGTGGACAGTTTGTAAGAAAAGGTTTATTCAGTTTACCTTATATGTTTGGGACGACTGTCAGTTTTATGTTGGTTTCTCCCGTGTTTGTGTGGGTGTTTGCACCTGTGAGAATTTTGTCTTAACCCTTTTCCACCCTTGCTAGCCAGATTGCCTCATCTACCAATGGCATACCTGCCGTCCCGACAGACTTTGTGACATTTTGTTATCTGACCCTCTCACACTTTATTTCCCGTTTATACTCTTCTCTCATTATTAGGCCCCCTCCTCTCGCTTCCCTAATGTAGTTTCATGCTCTGGTGTTTAGTCTTATTTTTTTAATTGCGTTGTTTTGCTCCCATCTCCCCTTTTTTTTTCCTAGCCTCCATGTGTTAATGGTAATTTCATTTTCTTAACATCCTACGCTTATGAAAAAGTCCATGTCGGGCTGTCACCGTGTTGAAGTGCACTCCACGAACTTATTATTTAATTTAACAAAAGAAAGGAACACTCATCCCGCTAGCAACCCGTAATACACCTTCTGAATAACTCCAGCTGTGTAAGGTGGTGCAATTTTGTGTGACTATTTTTTTTGTCTTTTCCACGGCATCAAACGTAAGTGTGTCCTTGAGCATTTGATTCATTAGTGACAGTTGAACAGTGTCATAAAACGACTTTTCCTCTTGTGATCATGATTCTACCTCGTTTCAAAAAGAAAGATCAAAACAATACACACTAATGCAGAAATTTAAGTTTGAAAGAAAAAATTCCTTCATGCGCGAAGATCTCACCATTGACCGGCCACCTGACAGGTACAACAAAAAGGTGCAGCAGGGGAGTATGGGCATCTCGGGTCCCCGGCATCCTGCCATTGTGCCAAGCCGAGAAGTCACCCGTGGTGTGTGTGCCCCAGTGAACTCCATCTGACAGGTCAAAGTGGGTTACGGCCTGACCAGCGTGATTAACGAGAAACCTCAGAAAGGAACAATAAGCCAAAAAAAGCAGTCAACGGATGCCTAACATTATAATTCCATACAATACTGATACAGACATGTAATACAAACAGATTACGAGACGGACATATAGTTGTGTGAATCATTGTATGTATCTTTATATATTTTTTTTTTTTCTCTTTTGGGTGTAGGCCAAACAGGGCAAAGACACCAACGGGCTGTCCAGTTTTTTCATCACCTGTGCCAAAGCGACTGTTTGATACAAGCATGTGGTATTTGGGGAGAAGTAACGTTCTATATGTTTGTTGTTTGTTGTTTTTTTTTCATATTATCATCTTATTTTCGAACTCAATTAAAGATTACATAGGTTTGTTTTGATGTCACAGTACATACATTCCCTATGTTCATGTAGGGGGGTGGTGGGGGGGGGGGGGTGGGGGGGGGGGGGGGGGGGGTTGTGGATGGGGGGTGGGGGGGGGGAAGCCAAAAAAAAAAAAAACAAAAAAAAAGCATAGATATTCATTTACCGTGTTTTTTTAGTACTCCTTCCTGGCATGATAGGCTCTTTAAATCAAATAACATGATATTGTCTGTGATGTGGAAGCTACAGTGACAAGAGTAGATTTTTTACAATGGGTTGTCTAACCAAAGCCCATGAATATTGAGGGCTCTATCTTTAATGATTGTTTATCAACAGCGATCAAGGGGTTATTATGACTTTGCTGTGCTTTACATGGAGGAGAAGGTTTAAAGTATGTGCACATGAAATGGCTGCACAGTATGATTTAATATTATTCTTTAAAGTTGAACAATGTATTCCTCTGTTGACATCATAAATACTGTATTGTACCAAATGATTTCTGTTAGCTTGTATATGTTTTTCTGTTAGTCTATCATCTCATCATTTTTATTTCTGTTTACATCTTCTATTTTAATGTGCGGGGCAGGTCGTGTCATTGATGGCTATTGGTTGCTGAGGCAATTATCGAGAATGTCCCGCACGGCCCCACAAACAAACCTACAATACACACATGATTTTCCAGTTTGGTATAGATGTGACAGACCATTACCTCCCCGTGGATACATCCCGCAAGCACGTCACCACGTGAACCAGGTTAGCAGGCTCATGACAATGTGAGGGGACCGTTCTAGTGACACTGTGCGTCATGTGCCATGGAATTGGGATGGTCCGAGTCTGCGATGAGACTGCTGGATTTCCTGAGTGGGGTATCTTGAAATGGACAGTATGGTTTATTTGTACTTGACTTTTTGGGTTGGTTGACAAAAAAGGCCATTCATACATGACTCAGGGTTCTTTGCCTCTTTCCGAAGTTTATTGTCTAATGTTGCAAGTTCCTAGTGGTGGAAACTTGGCCCTGTGGGGGTGTTAGAATGGGTTCACAGGGATCATATCACTGTTCTTCTAGAGTCAGATGTGTTATCCATTGCGCTGTCATGTAGTCCCACGTCCCCTACTCGCCGTGGATGATCTTCATATGAATAATCCCCTACAGGCGGGTATGGATGATCTTCATATTGAATCCTCTCCCATTACATGGCAGTAGTGGTGATCTTCATATGGAATCGTCGCCCCTAAGGCGATTGTGGATGATCTTCATGATCTTCTGCAGTGTCCCTTCACTAGATTTTCAGTCAGAATGTCTAAAGTAATCTGCATCAGAGTCTTCTTTTGTTGACTTGCTGATAA
>JADBJO010003759.1:15000-22500 GCA_016801955.1 Conus betulinus
TAAGTGCAAAGCAACAGACTGGAGGGAAGGAGGGCGTGGGGAATCAGGCTAACAGCTGGAGTGGGGTAAGAGAGTGTGTGCCACCTGCCTCGGTTGATAGTCTGACACTGAAAGGAATTCCGATGTATGTGTGTGTGTGTGTGTGTGTGTGTGTGTGTGTGTGTGTGTGTGTGTGTGTGTGTGTGTGTGTGTGTGTGTGTGTGTGTGTGTGTGTGTGTTAGATAGATAGATATAGATAGATAGATAGAGAGAGAGAGAGAGAGAGAGAGAGAGAGAGAGAGAGAGAGAGATGTAACAACCCGTTATGCATCTATTTATTTATCTATGCATAACGAGGGAAAGACAGAGAGAGAGAGGGGGGGGGGGGGGCAGACATGCAGATAGACAGAGACAGAGCAACAGAGTCGCAGAAACGAAGGAAATGAGAGACAGGCATACAGACAAGAAGATAGACAGAGACTGAGACAGACAGACAAATATACAGAGAGCATATTGAAGTACATAACCCGCAGTTCCCAAAGGACTGCTTCTTACTGTCCAAGAGTAGGCTGGCTACTCTCCCATAAACTTAACTGCTCTTGTAAAGAAGTAGGCGGAGAAAATGCGTGTCTTTGCAAATGTCAGATATCCTGCACGTAAAAGCAATCCAGACATATTACATAACATTTCCCCTACTGGCATTTTTTAGGCATCCTGATATATTTTAGAAGCACACAACACCTACTGGCATTTTTTAGGCATCCTGATATATTTTAGAAGCACACACCCCTTTCACTGTCTCTCCATTGTCATTTCTATCCCTCTACCCCATTCCCCTGAAATGGTTTGCCCTGTGATGAGTTCTCAGACAAAAAGAGCTATTTTGATCAATAACAGGCTTCGTCTTGCTCCATTAAGAGAAAAAAAACAAGTTGGATTTTCATTTTTTTTTTTTTTTTTTTTTTCATTTAATTTGATTTTTGAAAAAGCGAACTCCAACCAAAACATGATGTCTATTCAGTTTCATGGATATGGAATCGCTGAGAAGGATAAAGTGACAAATTGAAATTGTTGTTTAGAATTTGAATGCTTCAAGAGCCTTTTTCTTTTTCTAGATTATTTTCATTTTAGTGCAAAAAACTATACGTACACAGTTACAAATTAGAGAACGCCATGCATGCAGAAATACATGCAAGTGTATACATTCACGCCTGCATTACACTGCGTAACATAGGTATGCTAAATCAAGCCAAAGCAACAACATCAACAAACATACACCATGTAGCAAATCTGATGACCTCAACACCCTTGACCGATGCATACATGCAAAACCCAAAGAACAAAATGTCATTATGGTTTAAACGAATAAGAAAAAAAAAGCAGACTGAATCCAGTACATGTTAGTGGCTACAATACAATCATCTGGCAAGCCACTGAACATGTGGATATGCTCTGTTTGCCTGGGTGTAATATTCTGCAGTCTTGATTCTCACAAGTACTTGGTCAAAAAATACACTTACACATCGCTAGGATATGGTCATCTTTCCTCTGTAACTTAAAGCGTAGCAGGTAACATAATGATATCAACAACTTTCACTGACTTACACGTACGTGTATTGCTGACAAATACTGATACTATGCCTGTTTCCATATTGTATACTTCTTAGTTTTGGATAAACCATATTTGGCAACATTCATATTTTCTAGCATAGTACATACAGTTTGCACATAACATGCCCAGAATATGTAAAGTGTGATTTCTATTATCCTTCACCTAAAATAGACTTTTAAATCATTAGCCATCATTATTTTTTTGTTAGACCTGTAACTGAATCTATTATCATGAAAACTATCTTAATTTGTAACAATTATAACTTACCTCCCTTTGCTTTGTGTGTTTTATTTTAGGAAAATAAGCACAAAAACTCTCCAGCCTAAGTTGCCTGCGACTTTCATCTAAAACAACTGAAGTACATTTATAATGAATCAGAATATATTGTAAATAAATGCAGTTTGTTCTAAATAAATAAAACACGTGTGACAGCCGTAATCAAACTGCTGTGTTTCAGAGAGCCACCTTTCTGACAATTGTGATTCAGACTATAGCGACCCTCCAGAAGTATTAGCGCAAACAAACATCGACGGGTCTACCCACTTTTTTAATCGGACGAGGAGACTGTCTGGACTCCGTTTCCATCGTCTCTCCTGTTCCATTACCTTCCCTACCACAAACAATGCCCCTACCGCCAGTCCAATTACATGGGCACCATTCACAACACAGCAGCGTCAGCTGGTCAGGACACACGCCTTGACTTTCAGCGTGGCCAAGAGGAGCTTCACTGTGATAAGAGAGAGAGAGAGAGAGAGACAGACAGACAGACACACACACACACACACACACACACACACACACACACACACACACACACACACACACACACACAGCCACACAGACAGACACACAGACAGACACACAGAGGTTTCTCTGTCTCTGTGTGCGAGTGATGGCAGGAGACGTGAGGAGAGGAGTAATTACAAACTGCATCCACAAATGTGAGAAAGTTATTAACAAACTTGCACACAAAACTACCAATACAAAAACAGGAAATCTATACTCTGAGAGCTACCTTTTTAATCAGCATTGATGGTTTCCAATATCAACGCGTACAAAGATACCCTGTATTGTGAATGAAGGTAATATTGCAGGACCTTAAACGACTCAATCCCAAACTTCACAAAAAAAAGATTAAATCAATTGTTGGAAGCAATAGAGATTGGAGAGAGACACCATTCAAACTGACGTTTTTATCATCACATTGGTGTCTGCACACACTGAATCCAGTTGTGTATACCCGAGCGTATCATGACAGCTGTGACTGCAGCAATGTTGATGACACCGACGCACTGAACCCAACGTAATGCCATTTATTACAATGTTTACACTATCACAGGGAGGACAACACGTCCTTCCTCAGATAAACAACAATGTTTCAAAATACAAAAAAGATGTAACTTTTCATGGCTAGAACTTAGTCAATAGCTTTGTCCTACATGAATTTGGAACAAATCATGTCTGCAAAATAATCAACCTACCATTAGTATTGTGGAAAAAAGACTATGCCATTAACGAGGAATAAGATTGAAATAATTAGATTTTTTTTAAATGGTAAGAGAAAAGTAATCTGAAAAGACATGTACGACAAAATTACTGGAATTTATGGTCTAGAACCATAAGAAATAAGCGTACAAAATTTTAAACATATCATCTCAACAGACTCGTGAAGGTGTTTGGACCTATAAGTAGGAAAGGGTAGACACATGAATTCGGCAAGACAATACATGTAACACAGACAATGTTGACTATATTGTGTGGCAAAGGATCAAATTCATGTTCTGGACAATAGCTCTAGGTACCAGTTGTTAAGCCTGAAAGTAGTAACACAACTGTCTAAAAACATACCAGATCCAAATTTGTATCATCTTTGTCCAGTTGGAAATCTTTGCCATTCGAGCTCCAAAGCGATGTTGTAAAACATATCCATGATTGCATGAATGTGAAAAGACACGTATGGCTAGACATATGAACCCAGAATTACATTGCATGAATGTGAAAAGACAGTTCTGGCTAGACATATGAACCCAGAATTACATTGCATAAATGTGAAAAGACAGTTATGGCTAGACATATGAACCCAGAATTACATTGCATAAATATGAAAAGACACTTATGACTAGACATATGAACCCAGAATTACACTGCATAAATGTGAAAAGATACTTATGGCTAGACATATGAACCCAGAATTACACAGCATAAATGTGAAAAGATACTTATGGCTAGACATATGAACCCAGAAGTACAATGGTATGGCCACGCAGGAGGATCCAATGGCTTTACTTTAAAAAAAAAAAAACCATCCTCTGAGTCGTTTAGGGAGAATGTCAGAGGGTGGAGGGGGTCAGGGGGGGGGGGGGGGGGGGCAAGAAAAAAAACTGTTACGCAGACATTACGAAATGGACAAAAAAACCCTTGCAGAGATTAGGGCCTTGACGTAAACTGATCCAGGTAGAGGAACGTGCTGGACAATTCTTTAATGCAGTGCCTAAATCACTCTTCATGGAGACACAGGAAGAAGAGTAGGAGAAGAAGTAGAAAGAGAAGCGAATACAGTCTCTGAGAAATCATGTTGTAAACATTAACCATCATAGTTCTTGAAATCATTTCCATGTTGTATCTAAAACCCTTGTAAGTTTTTATGACAATTAAAATCAGAGTATGATTCTCAGTCACAATTATGACTGATGACAACATCAGCACACACAAATTCAACACAGTACATCACTACACTTTGCCATACTACACGAATCGAACGTAGCCCAACACAACACAGAAACATTAGCACGTTGTGAGGAGACAAGGACCCACTCAACTCTGTACCTCCTTCCTTCGTTCCAGCAACAGGGCAGAAAACACGGCCGTGATTAACAAAGCAACACTTGCTGGGTTCCGAAGAGGCCCGGGCCATCGACAGAAAAGGTCTAGACAGTGTTTCCAAGCAGATTACCCCCAGACTCCAAGAGTGAGGGAGACAAGATCTTAATCCAATGAAGTGAAGAGCGACAGGCTGGAAGGATGAAAGACGTGGGAAATCAGTCTGACAGCTGGAGTATGGTATGGAGTGCTGTCTGTCTTGGCTGATAGTGACATGTACATGTATACAGATAAATAGATAGGTGTGTGTGTGTGGTGTGTGTGTGTGTGTGTGTGTGTGTGTGTGTGTGTGTGTGTGTGTGTGTGTGTGTGTGTGTGTGTAAGTCATTAATGTCATGACAGAGGAATTGTTTCCCTGCAAGTATCCCCCTAACTAAATTCATCAACATAAGATAGAGATAGATAGATAGATAGATAGATAGATAGAGATAGATAGATAGATAGACAGACAAACAGATAGATAGATAGATAGATAGATAGATAGATAGATAGATAGATAGACAGACAGATAGATAGATAGATAGATAGATAGATAGATAGATGTGTGTGCGTGTGTGTGTGTGTGTGTGTGTGTGTGTGTGTGTGTGTGTGTGTGTGTGTGTGTGTGTGTGTGTGTGTGTGTCAGAACCGTCAATGCCGGAGTCACAGTCTGGCTTCAGACCAGGTCGCAGCACCATCGACATGGTCTTCTCGGTGAGACAGGTCCAAGAAAAGTACATTGAGCAGCAGATGGACCTCTATGCTGCTTCATCGACTTAACAAAAGCCTTCGACACGGTGAACAAGGAGGCGCTGTGGGTCATACTCCAAGCTTGGCTGCTCGAGAAAATTCTCAAAAATCATCCGCCTTTTTCACGACGACATGGTTGGCCTTGTGCTTGTTGGGGTGACAGCTCTGCTCCCTTTGAAATCTCGAACGGCGTCAAGCAGGGCTGTGTCCTTGCTCTGGTCCTGTTCAAACTGTTGTTCTTCATGTGCGTGCTGAACCATGCCCTCGGAGATCTTGACAGACGCATCTACATCAGGTACAGGCTGGACGGCTCTCTGTTTGACCTTCGTCGGCTGAGCGCCGGGACCCGAACAGTCGAGAGACTTGTGACTGACGCACTGTTTGCTGAAGCCTCTCGTCTTTTTGGCCTGAGAATCAGCCTTGGAAAAACATAAGTGCTCTACCAACAGTCCCCAAGCCCAACAGTGCAACCTCCCCCCACCATCACCATCGGAGCATTACTCTTAAAACTATCGAGCACTTCAAGTACCTCGGGAGCGTCATTTCCAGTGATGGCTCTCTTGACAGAGAAATCTCTGCCAGGATCAGCAAAGCCAGTCAAGCTCTTGGCCGCCTACGTACTCGTGTGATGACCCACAAAAGCATCAAGCTCGACACAAAGATCAAGGTCTACAAAGCTGTTGTTCTCACTAGTCTCCTCTACGGCTTTGAGTGCTGGACGCTGTACCGGAAACACACGCAACAGCTTGAACGCTTCCACACGAGATCACTACGAGCGATTATGGGCATCAAGTGGCAAGACCGAGTGACCAACCTCGAAGTCCTGGACAGAGCCGGTCTGCTCAGCATCGAAGCCATGATAATCAAGTCAAGTCAAGTCAAGTCAAGTGAACTTTATTATCTCAATTTGAGAAATTAATTTGTGGTCACACACATTCACAGCAAATAAACAATAATTTAGCCACATTACCCATTTTCTCACATATGACATACATACATACATACATAATGAAGGCCCAGCTTCGCTGGACTGGACATGTCATCCGTCTGGAGCCTCACAGACTGCCTCGGCAGTTGCTCTACGGAGAACTGAGGCACGCCAGAGACCCAGAGGCCATCCCAGAAAGCGCTTCAAAGACTGTGTAAAAGACAATCTGAAGCACAGCTACACGCCTGCAAAAGACCTAGAGGTTTGTGCCCAAGACAGAGCAGTATGGCGAAGTCTAACCAGGAAGGCCCAGGGAGAATTTGAAGACAACCGCCACAACCACATAACTAATGCAAGAGAAAAAACGCAAGGCCTCAGTGCCCTCCCTTCCCACATCAGCCGCGTTCAAATGCCCCTACTGCCCACGGGTTTGTGCCTCGAGAATCGGTCTCTCCAGCCGCACTCGTGCCCATGGGAGAAGGTCATCTGCACAGTGACATTGTCGAAATCGATAGTCTACCACAGAATGGTGTGTGTGTGTGTGTGTGTGTGTGTGTGTGTGTGTGTGTGTGTGTGTGTGTGTGTGTGTGTGTGTGTGTGTGTGTGTGTGTGTGTGCGTGCGTGTGTGTGTGTGTGTGTGTGTGTGTGTGTGTGTGTGTGTGTGTGTGTGTGTGTGTATGTGTGTGTGTATGTGTGTGTTTGTGAGTGTGTGCGTGCGTGTGTGGAAAGAGAGAGACAGAGACACAGAGAGAGAGAGACTATATTTCATTCATGTATCGACTTCTCCATGTTGAGAGAGACAGACAGACAGATAGACAGACAGACAAACAGACAGACAGACAACGAGCATACTGAAGTACCTAACACAGTTCACAAGGACATATGCATCTGAAACCAGTGTCCATTTTGACGAAAGGCATACAGGCCATCTGAAACCAGTGTCCATTTTGACAAAGGACAGACAGGTCATCTGAAACCAGTGTCCATTTTGACGAAGGGCAGACAGCCATCTGAAACCAGTGTCCATTTTGACGAAGGGCCGACAGGTCATCTGAAACCAGTGTCCATTTTGACGAAGGGCAGACAGGCCATCTGAAACCAGTGTCGATTTTGACGAAGGGCAGACAGGCCATCTGAAACCAGTGTCCATTTTGACGAAGGGCCGACAGGCCATTCTTTAAGTAAACGTATGTCTTTTACTGAAGAAATGTTCTGAAAGATTGCATGTCTTGGCAAACATGCTTTTTACTGCTTATTATCAAAGGATTCATGCCATATTACATTAAAATGTTCCCTGCAGACGATTTCTCGAAGGCTTAATGACATCCTTTACAAGTCCATACCTTCTCCTCCATCCTCTGCTGCCCCTTCC
>JADBJO010003759.1:32500-42500 GCA_016801955.1 Conus betulinus
ACACACACACACACACACACACACACACACACACACACACACACACACACACACACACACACACACGCACGCACGCACGCACGCACGCACGCACGCACGCACACACGCACGCTTGCACGCACACATGGGCACAACACACACACACACACACACACACACACACACACACACACACACACACACACACACACACAGACACACACACCATTACTCACTCTCTCTCTCTCTCTCTCTCTCTCTCTCTCTCTCTCACACACACACACACACACACATACTCTCTCTCTCTCTCTCTCTCTCTCTCACACACACACACACACACACACACACACACACACACACACACACACACACACACACACATCCATGAATACTCACAGAGAAAGATAGAGGCAGAGAGACAGACCAACAGACAGACAGACAGAGAGGCTGGGAGAGGCGATGCTGGTAGTGGTCATGAGTGGATGAGGACTGGGCACGGGTCTATAAACGTCAAAAGACAAGGAGGAAGGACACGAACGAAGAAGAAAGAGGACTGTGCTGTAAACTTTTCAAAATAATGGAAGATGCAGATGATGGTGGCTGTCTGGTTTCTTTCTTTTTTTTTTCTTTCTTTCTTTTCTTTCTTTCTTTCTTTCTGCGTACGCAGGCTGATACTCAATATGTTGAAAATATGATCTGGCCAGAACCTGCCAGCTTTGTCATAAATCTTCACGTCTATTTCTTGTCAGTTATGTAGCTACTTCAGTTTTCCAAGACAACCATGGTCTTCATCTGATTAGAGGAGCCTCGCCTGAATCTGCTTTGTTATAAGCATAAGAGTCAAAACTTTAAATGCCAGCACTAAATCACAGGTAAACATAGTAATGCGTGCTGTCTAAATTTAGTTCAAAACATAAAGGTTTCAGAAAGGATTCCCCTCCTCCCCACGCACACTCTCTCCACCAGTGGTTAAAACAACACAGGTATTTTCGCTGAGTACTTAAGACTTTACTGCATGTCTAGACTGTACTCCCAAAATGGATTTACGGTCAAACGACTTTTGTCATCCTTTCTCATGTCCAGCAGTCTTTCGATTTTCTTGATCCAATAAAGCCTGCCTCAGTTAGTTGCCGTGCAATTTGTTATAACCTTTAAAGCATTGACACAGCTCCGTGCCTGAAGAGTGTCACCATGGTGACGACATCTCAGCATCAGCCGCCGCCAATGTATCTTGGTCATCCCAGGGGAAATCATTTCATCCCTGCGGCGCCCGAAGGGAACGTCATCTCTTTTCAAATGCCAAAAGGTGGTGTCCCCCTAAGGGGTGGTGAAGAATCAGCCACAGGTGGCTTGTTTGTCTTCGTTAAGCAAAGACTGAGGCCAAGTGAGAGAGTGATGGTGGGGGGAAGGGGAGGAGATGTAGAAGGTGTGGGGAAGGAGAGAGATACTGTTACCATGGCAGCAGGATGAGCCAGTGAAACCGTTGAAAACTATCAACCTTGAAATACACCAAACACAAAAACATAACCTGAATTCCTTGTAGTGTGACATGAGATCAAATAAGTTTGTCATATTACCAAAGCATCTCATCACAAAACACATACATTTATCAACTTGAGATGTATGTATCCTGTACTGGGTAATGGTTACCTGAGAAGATCTCACTATCATTCAAAAATCTTCAGAGAGACAATGAGACGGTTTCTTACATATTGTATTGAGATTGCTGATCGACAAAGATTCAAGAGAATATGAATATGTCATCATTTTGTCAATATATTTTTTTGTTTGTTTTTTTAATCACGCACGTATACCATGGCAGAAACGACAGCTGTTTTTCCCGTTCTCGTCACTTTACATAAAAGAGCTTACTGACGTCCACTCACTCTGAAGTTGCCTAGCAAAAAAAAACACTTCATTTTCACGAAAACGTGTCTGGAGCAGTTCGCGTATGTCATTCCATAATTTTGCTACAGTCTAAACTAGCCTGGGAAGGTCACAGGGTGCTCTCCCCTGGAAATGAAATTGGCTCTGTCTGGAGGTTACTTGTGCTGTCAACTGATTACTGCCCAAGATAATAGTGATACACGATTGTTATGGAACAGAGTCTGTCTGTATTTAGAAGTTGGTGGAACTGAGAGGTCTCCATCAAACTACACTCAGAAGGTGATTGGAACTCAGTTCCTACATGCAGCAGACCAGATAAATGACAACAAAAGTAGTAACAAGATCGTAAGAATTCAATAGAGTGTTGCTCAAATTTCTTGACCATCACTGGAGATGTCTGTATCTCTCGCACCTTGGTGACGCCGGGATTTTTGATGAAAGTAATCATAGTGTACAGCCTGTCATGCAGTCTCAGACCAGAAAGAAAATTTGTAGCATCACTTTCAGAAATTTCAATGGAAGAGAGAGTTTCGTAGACAAGACTCAGCAGATGCCTGACATCCACATAAACCCAAAATGCTCTTCAGATCTTGGACATTCAATGAAAATCTTCCATAGTCACACCACCGGTCAGGTTTAGTCCACGGATGCACATGCAGAAGCACGCTTGAACATATACACCATTACACCCTACTCTTTATATCACCCACACTAATACTGAACTCTCCCTATTCCTGGGGGGAAAAAAAAAATTCTTCACGCTAACCACCTACAACAAAGGAAATCTGAAATACAACAGGAAATAGTAAATAGTGAATAACAACAAGCAGGGTAACTCTTGAGATGGAAATTAATTACAGGCCCATAACTCCAAACGTATGCTGCTAACGACACCAAATTGCCTTGCAGAAATGAAAACACAGAGCCTGTAATTATTTTTCATCGTGGGATCAAGAGTTACCCTATGTAACAGGTCGAGGAAAATGTGGGGAGGAGAGTGCAGTAGATGTCGGGGACGGCAAGAGGGGAGAGGGGTGGAGAGACTCAGGAGAGAGCGGCGACTTGGATGAACAGCAAACGGATTACTACGTCATTGGAACGGGTGGAAAGTGAGAAGAGGCCTGTGACATTTTTGTGGTAGTTGTCGAACATACAAGGCATGGCAGGGACTGAAAATACACATTGCAAAGAAATTGAGATTTATATTAGCATTACTCTCTCTCTCTCTCTCTCTCTCTCTCTCTCTCACACACACACACACACACACACACACACACACACACACACACACACACACACACACACACACACACTCGTATGCTTGCACTAACACACTCACTCACACACACACACACACACACACACACACACACACACACACACACACACACACACACACACACACACACACACACACACACACACACACACACAGACAGACAGACAGACAGACAGACAGACAGAGAAAAAGCGTAGAATGTTTGGCCATCTAAAGCAAAACAGCTATTGTAAATGTTAAAAATCAGTGTACATGTTAACCTTTGAAAGAGCATTTTCTATCGTACTCCTCAATCTTAGGAAATGAATTTCCCTATCGACTTCTTGTAATGTAATTTAAGACAGGAAAACAAGGTGATTAGATATCTTCTTACTGCAAGGGGTTTTTAATCGCTGTCGGTCTGCGCCTGTTTCTCCTGGTCTAAAAGATTTTGCAATCAAAACCAAATTGAATGCCATCATCAATATGGGAATTACGCAAAGGCCAAGGATCTTCTGTTAATACGTTTGTCCGAAAAAAACGCTTTGTTCGCGTTAAAAGTGAATGTTTGTAAATTCAAATCGAGGTAATATTTTGGTGTCATTTTGGTTGTTAATACACAAAAAAACAGTTTTCAGCTTGAAACATATTTGAAATAAAAATAACACAATTATTTCATTGATCTTCATATTGGAGTGCTGACTTTGTTCAAACGTATCAAATAAACTGGGTATACATTCTGAGAAAAAGTGTAGCTCTGATCGACAGTTCGCTATACCGACAAATACCTAAAACTGTTTTTTGGCAAACCAAATGCTATTCATTTTTCTTAGGCCCTATTCATCTGCTTAAGCATCCTACCATCTGCTTGGTTCTTATTTGTAGCAGTTGTCCAGTTTTAATCAGTACTTAATGCGTTTTTTTTTTAATATATAAAAATGTGATATGCAAGGGATGTCGTCCTTCTTCGCAGCATGCAATTTCAGAAGTATGACTCCATTGGAAGAATGAAAAAAGTTTGATATCATCAATATATTGTACCCTTTCCATCTGTGCACTTTGTTATTCCTCGATCTTCAGTGCCATATGTATGGAACGGTTCAACCTACAAATCAAACCTGCAATGAAATACTACTACTATCAAGGCAAATCAGCTTTTTGTCTGAAGTATTAATATGCCAGATCTTATCTCATCCTACTGAAGGCTTAACTTAGAGATAAACAACAGTGCTATGTATTGATAAGATCCCACGACTCTGACGTCAACATTTTCATAGAACCATATCTTTAAGACAGACAAATGACCTCCCATGCAAAACATATTATTTTTTTTTAAGATTGATCATAAACCTCCTTTTTTCTCTTAAATCTTCTCATTGATTTTGCAGTCCAGAGTAGGTGTCCGACATAAGAATGACGCAGAAAGCCAATACTAATAAAATATTTCGACCACTTTTTGGATTATTTTGTTACATTGTTTTCTTTTTCTCGCTAAGTACACTGTAAATGGATTAGAAAGCGAGGAAACATCCTTGGGCTCGACAGAAAACTCTGTTTCACTGGATGAGAACACGAGAAAAAGTCAGTAGATGCACTGTTATCAGGCGCATATGCATGCCCTGAATCATTCGCACCCGTACGGGCTTTGCAAACTTTGCTATTCACTGCACTTTAACGTAAACATTTCACAATATATTCAGGGAGAGAGAGAGGGAGGGGGAGAAGGATGAAAGAGTGAGACAGAAAGAGTATTGATTTTACTATTCATGCCGGCTCCTGCATCTCGTGAAAAATAGCTTGAAGGTAAAAAAAAAGCAGAATGATGACTAAGAACACTGGTGTGTTTTTATCACACGCACTGGTGTGCGTTTGGAATACCACCTCCTGGCCTTCTTGAAATCCAGAGTCAGCTAATTGAAATGGAACTACATGAAAGCAGTACAAGCGGCAGCCAAATGAGCTTGAGATCGAATCACGATTACTTTCCCTTGACCGTTTGGTCAAGTGACCACTTTCATCATTTGTCATACAAGTGTGATGCCGAGAGCAATCTCCTCACATCGATGTGATCGATTATTCGACTGGTGTTTTGAGAACAATCGGACAACAAAACCATGTGATCACTGGAGCAAACATCATAAGGTCGACGTGCTTTCTTCACAACCTATAGCTGTATTATCAATGCGCGGTATTGTCTTGTTGCACCTAAGAAATGCTCACAAGGTCGTGTATTGATTACAATAAACAAAGTGATATGTAAACAGAATCCGTGCACAGCTGATGTCTTTTTTTCATCTGCGGATTATCATAATACAGAAATTACCAAAACGTTTCAAAATTCAATTTGAGGCTGCTCCAGTGGAGCGCGAAAGAGACGATGTTTCATGTTTCACTAAAGACAATGTTTCATGGGCAACGAAACCAGTCTAAAAGTTTTCAGCTTTTCACAATCTCAATCATTACTCCGCTCCTCCTCAGATTGTAGAACGCTATTCCATTTTGTTACTTCCAATCACTTAAATTACTTACGTTACCTCGTACTATCAATATATTCTGAGACTATGTTAGCAGCAAATTCAAGGGAATCTCAGATCTGTTGCCCTCTCAAAGTCACTTGTGAGGAGCAATAGTTTATTTTCTGCGGCCAATGAGGTTTTTGAAAAAAAAGAAATCAAAGAAAAAGCATCTTAACAATGAAGAATCACACTCTTTGGTGTTAATGAAAGACACTCCAGTGGATATGGGGTGCTGAATAAAATGAGTTGTTAGGGTTGGTTCCCATCTGTCATTGAATCAGATACAGACAGATGACAGGTCGTGTCCAGAGTCGTCTCCAGAGAGAGAGAGAGAGAGACAGACAGACAGAGACAGACAGAGTCTGAGAATTTATGTAGCTGTTGGACTATAAACGGCATGACTTGTGACTTTCAGTTTGTATCGTAGCCATAACAGTCACGATCAGGACTGCGTACACCCAGCACGCGCAGTCGTTTCCGTGGAGGAGAGCAAGGGAGGGAGCGAATGGTATGGGGAAAGGGATGATGGGGTGCGGGGGGGTAACGGGTAAGGGGTGAGGGGGGAAGAGATTTGTATGTCATGCAGCAACAGGAATTTTACATTAAAATGACATTATGAACTGGAATGCTGATTTAAAAAAAAAAAAAAACACACATTCTATAGTTCATAAAATGAAATTTTGAATCTGTTGATTGCTGACTCTCTAGACCCTTCATGTGGAATGCTTCTTTTTTTTTTTTTTTTAGATAGATGGGCAATTGCAATGTAAATGCCATGTGAATCAAACAACATGGCCTTTGTAGAGCTGACACCACACTGCACGTAAAACCTATTTTTTTTAAAAGTCGTCGTCAACATCAGCTGATTGAATCACTCTTGGTCATATTCTAGTCTTGATAGATAATGAACTTTCTATTGATTTTTCAAACCCAGGATAATCACGTCTCAGTTTGTTTTGTAAATGACTTTCTTTGAAAAGTCTTTATAACTTTCGTCTACGAGCGTCTTTATAGCCACGTCTGTCTGTGTTTTTCTGGTGATAGGATCACGTAAAAACCACTGACCGGCTATGAGCCAACCTTCCTCAAAACATAGACAGTGGCCCATGAAGGAAATCTGAAATGTTGTATATGGATCTTTGGTAAATGTTGTATA
The DNA here is from genome assembly GCA_016801955.1 of Conus betulinus. Lineage (NCBI taxonomy): Eukaryota > Metazoa > Mollusca > Gastropoda > Neogastropoda > Conidae > Conus > Conus betulinus. Next base: position 39,297 of record JADBJO010003759.1, read on the forward strand.
TGGATCTTTGGTAAATGATGTTGTATATGGATCTTTGGTAAATGGATGTAAATATGGATCTTTGGTAAATGTTGTATATGGATCGTTGATGCAAAATTTGAAATAAGCAGCTGATTCATGATTGCTCAGCAACATTGTCATGAAACTTATTGTGCAAAAAAATACGAACCGATTGTAAGAAAACTTCACGGTGAGATGAAACTTGCCCGAGCACAAAGCCACTGACTTTTGATTCGGGTTCATAGACTTGACTTGGAGGTCAGAAAGAACTTGCCTAGAACTTACCTTGATTTCCGTCAATGACACCTGTCCCGATTCTTAGAAAAAGAAACAAGATGAAGAAGGCCAGACTGTGTCACTTAGCTTCACTGCAACATGTTTTTAAACAACAGACTGCTGAAATTTGGCGTTAACTTCACAATTGTTCAGTTGTCATGACTTAAGTTCCGTGCGTAATGTAAGCATCATGTGTGTGTGTGTGTGTGTGTGTGTGTGTGTGTGTGTGTGTGTGTGTGTGTGTGTGTGTGTGTTGTTGTTGTGTTGTTGTTGTTGTGTGTTGTGTTGTTGATTTATAGTCTGTTCACACTTGGTGATATTAGACTTTACGGGGGGGGGGGGGGGGGGGGGTAGGGGGGGGGGAAGGAGGAGGACAGGTTTTTAGGAAAAAGGTGAGAAATAATGCCAAGAATAGTACAAATTTATATATAAACTACACTATCATGATCATAAAAATATGCTGATTTGAGATTGAGAGAATTTTTTGCAACATCAACAATTTTCTGAACTGAGAGAAATAGCGTGAACCGGTTTAGATTTCGATATTTCGTGTGTGTGTGTGTGTGTGTGTGTGTGTGTGTGTGTGTGTGTGTGTGTGTGTGTGTGTGTGTGTGTGTGTGTGTGTGTGTGTGTGTGTGTGTGTGTGTGTGTGACGCGAAGAAGCGTCAAAAGAGGAGGAAATGGACATGGTGACTGATTAGGAGAGAGGTAAGGGGGATCATGGTTATGGAGGTAGGATACTGACACGCACGTTTGTCATACATGCATACTTGACAGTTTCACTGCAATAGTCGTTAAGATGATGTGGCCACCGCTACGATTAATCCACTGTCACTCATTACACATTTCGGCCAGTTGGTCAAGCAGAACTAACCGATTTTAAATACAAAATGATATCAAAAAGAGCAGCTAAGCGATATGCCACTCCCACACGGGTGTATCAGCATGAGACCCACACAGAGAGACACAGCGCCAGTTGTACCAACACTGACAAACGCCATCCTTCTACTCATTCCCTCTAAAAAAAAAAAAAAAAAAAAAAAAAAAAAAAAAACCTCTCAGGAAAATAGACACTGTCCAAAACTTGAAGACAAAGAAGGCAAGACAGGCGGCTATGTTCTTCCTTCAAGTTGTTTCCCCTCGAAAGGAAAACGCTACCCACGCAAAGCCGACACAAAGCGCATTATGGCATCTGCTTGTCAGTTCCACTTTCCCTGCTCACTAATTTCCGAACCTAGCTTAGCCATTTTGCTTTCCCATTCCCGTGGAAGAGCAAAGACCCCCGACAAGGAAAAAAACGGATTGTCTGGATATATGGGTGAGGAACAAAGAAACTGCTACCCTTTGAAGATCGCTCTTGTCACAGTTGAAGCCAATTTAGTATAACTGAGACTGGCACGATGGCATACTCAGTGCTGTTCATGCCGCATTTCCTTAAATGAAAGCAGACTTCAAAAGCTGGTTGTAGCTTCTGTCATGCCTATAACTTCTATCGTCCCACTGTTTGAGTTCAGTGTCTTCGTTCAATGTCTGTATGTCTGTTGGAATTTTTGCCTGGTCATCTGTATTCCTCACCACCACCATCCTCTCTCTCTCTCTCTCTCTCTCTCTCTCTCTCTCTCTCTCTCTCTCTCTCTCTCTCTCTCTCTCTCTCTCTCTCTCTCCCAGAGATGCAACATGAACCAAGTGGCCTGACCAAAAAAAAAAAAATGAACTTCAATTTCTTTTTGCCTGAAAAGATATGGTAAAAAGTATAAGTGAGCATGAGCAGGGGGTGGTGCAGCCAGAGGTGAAACAAGTGTTTGATCTCATTCATCCAAATTTATCCGTGATCATTACACTAAGTTTGGTAAACAAGACCACATTCCACATTGCTTGATAAATCAAGACCACTTTCCCTTCATTTTCACGCTCAACTGGGAGTGAAGTACCGTGTATTGCTCAACAAATTTCTCCACTGTGTCCAGGCCTCACCTGATTACTGTGTCCAGGCCTCACCTGATTACTGTGTCCAGGCCTTACCAGCTTACTGTTTCCAGGCCTCACCTGATTACTGTGTCCAGGCCTCACCTGCTTACTGTGTCCAGGCCTTACCAGCTTACTGTGTCCAGGCCTCACCTGATTACTGTGTCCAGGCCTCACCTGATTACTGTGTCCAGGCCTCACCTGATTACTGTGTCCAGGCCTCACCTGATTACTGTGTCCAGGCCTTACCAGCTTACAGTGTCCAGGCCTCACCTGATTACTGTGTCCAGGCCTCACCTGATTACTGTGTCCAGGCCTTACCAGCTTACTGTGTCCAGGCCTCACCTGATTACTGTGTCCAGGCCTCACCTGATTACTGTGTCCAGGCCTTACCAGCTTACTGTGTCCAGGCCTCACCTGATTACTGTGTCCAGGCCTCACCTGATTACTGTGTCCAGGCCTCACCTGATTACTGTGTCCAGGCCTCACCTGATTACTGTGTCCAGCCCTACCAGCTTACAGTGTCCAGGCCTCACCTGCTTACTGTGTCCAGGCCTCACCTGCTTACTTAAGAGCGCATCAGGGAATTCATAAAAAAGCTAGACAGTCTCGATGATGCTGGAAACTAGGTTGGATCAATCCAATAGGGAATTGCTTTTGCTGCAATGTGAAAGTCAATTAGTTCTCCTACGTTCACGCGAGGAAACTGCAATGTTGAGAAAAAAACTGGCCTCTCCTCTGAAGAAATCAGATTACCAACCGTCAGCCACTCCGCTCAACAATCTTCAGATTTATTATAGACCAAATTAGACGATGCTATGTGACCACTCTGTCATGGCAAACAAACAATGGAACATGTCCTGAGCTGATGCAAAGCAGCGCTAACCCAGGAAAGGTGCACATGGAGGCACAACCCTGTGCTGAAGGAGATGGCACATGAGGCCAACACTGCCGAAAGGAAGG
>JADBJO010003759.1:47500-50000 GCA_016801955.1 Conus betulinus
GATGTAGATATAGATGTGTGTGTGTGTGTGTGTGTGTGTGTGTGTGTGTGTGTGTGTGTGTGTGTGTGTGTGTGTGTGTGTGTGTGTGTGTGTGTGTGTGTGTGTGTGTGTGTTATCATCATATTATTCTTTACCTGTATATATTCATTTTCCTTTTTTTTTCACTTGTCCTATTCTTCCCCTTGGCTCTCTTTCTCTATGGCCAGCCATGGCCTTCAATTTACACCTCCTATGTCTTTGGGGGGGAAAAATCTTATGAGGCGTGCGTTCTGACATAGACTCGCTGTCTCTACGGCACTGTCGACCGGTCTTTTCTCTTTCTGTGCTTCAGCTACATATTGTACCTACAGGTGGCAAATCTCCCTGAGTTCTCTGTTCACCACTCAGCATGCCTGCATGCCACACGGTTTTCTTGAACAGGTGAGCACAAGCAAAAGATTCGAAAATTCTTCCTTTTTCAATAGCCTGCACAGGTAATCCAAGTGTTCCACCAACACACTCCCCTAACAAATAACACATTCCCCTACGAATAAACATATAAAACCACCAGGAACTTGGGCACACTTCCAGACGTTGCAGTGCACTCCCTCTGAATCCTGAAAAACATGTCTTTTTTTTTTTTTTTACAAATGAACTCAGTTCCTACATCCCTGGCCATGTCTCTTATCATATGTAGTGCATCTATTCCCTACATTCTGACAAACGTCTATTTTTTTTACCTGCAGTGTATCACTTCCCTACATCCTGGAAAAATGTTCTTACTATCTGCAGTTTATCCATTTTCCTACGTCATGGCAAACCTCTTTTTATTGCAAGCGACCCACTCCTTGTCTTCATGCAGGTAAACGTCTTGTATTAGCCGCAGTCCTGGCAACATCACTGTCTACCTACAAGCATACCTCTTCCCCCACACTTGGTAAACTGTCTTGTTACCTGCTCTCCCCATGTTCCTAAGGGCGATAGCTGAACGCCCTACGTTTCATGAGCTGTAGCACGTTCTATATTTTCAGAAGGCTGACACTCGTGAATGGTGAACAACTCATTGTATACAATGTAGTACATATGGATAATTTTGAACATATTTACAAACAAATTGGTTCTACGAATATCAAACTAGAAAGTCACATCTGTTCTGTTTAGACAGACAGACAGACAGACAGACAGACAGAGAGAGAGAGAGAGAGAGAGAGAGAGAGAGAGAGAGAGAGAGAGAGAGAGAGAGAGAGAGAGAGAGAGAGAGCGTTGATTGCCAGCGTGAGTATGGCGAACACTGAGCAACAGGTCGCAGAAAGGAAAGGAGTAAATAATGAGGGAGTAAGAGCAGTGGAGCGAGGGTACACTATGATAACTCCTCAAACTCCTCAAAGTGGTGCACACACCGACTTGTTCAGCACAAGACAAACAGACAGACAGACAGACCATCATGTCCTAGTCTTCACGACCTTCTCAGACCAGAGAACTGATTGATGATAGAAAACACCCGTCAGCATCCCTGTACTTTTCATACTCCACGTTCAATTCAGCGTGACATATACAGAAGGAGGCATACAATCAAGTAGATTAATGTAAGATTATGTGATATACAGACGAATACGTGACACAAAGATGGACCCTCTAACACATGTAGACAGAAAGACAACCTAGTAGTAACACAACAAGTAGTGCAAAGCATATACACGTACTCACAGTAAGTAATACGAAAAAGGGGGGGGGGGGGAGATATAAATATATATATATATTTTTTTTTTTAAATAAGGTATTAAAAGGAAGTTTAAAACTTCCTTTTAATACCTTATTTTAAAACAGATGTTGCTCCCCAAGGGGTTGAGCACCTTTGAAGTTTTATTATGCTTTTTAATCAGTATATATATATATATATATATATAGATATATATATATATATATATATATATATATATATCATGATACCACTAATATGCGTGGTAAAATTTTAAAAGCGCTCAATCAGTCACCATAGCACTTTCTCCTCTTTGGTGGTAGAAATCATGTGTGTAAGGAAAAAGAAAAAAAAAAAGCTGCCTTCCCCAGCGGGGAAATGAACGCGGGTCGCCCGCGTGACAGGCAAGGATACTAACCACTATATTACCGAGGAGCTTACAGAAACCGTTTACACTTAAGTTTATAAAATGTGATTGCTTAAACTGTACATCACAAAATTATCATCGATAGCCGTTAGTAACGGCTATTCTGGTAAAATAAAACATCGGGCATCATCCGTGACTCATAATGAACACATCTACAATTTTTCAGAATGATCGGTCCAGCAGTTCTGTCTGGAGCGAGTGGAACACATTTGACCACGGATGGACAGACAGACAGACAGACAGCAATTCTTCGGTCCCATTCTAAATTACTCCCTGTTCTACAAGAACTGGGAGTACGAACGGCACTCATAAAATCCGCCAAACGTCCCATCAACACGTACATAGTAAAAACACACACCTGTGTCATTTGGTGATAAAACGAACAATTCACAGGA